>VDFB02270651.1:343683901-343965316 GCA_007258455.2 Sequoia sempervirens | reverse complement strand
TTACATGCAGATGATCTCAAATCCCCAAGTTCTACAACATATGCAAGCTACAGAAAGCTACAGAATAACCCTTTCGCAATATGCGAGCTTGTCCCCAAAAAGTTACCCAAAAATTAGAAAACCCGCCCATAAATAGAGCTCCTCATTTTTTTTGGAGCCAACATTCAATTTGAGTTTAGGCGGTTTGGCACCGAAAATTTACAACATGAAGTTCAAATTCAAAAGAGCATTTGCAATGGCATCTTCTAGAAAGTGCGCCAACTTCGCGGGGTCATAACTTTTGATCCAGGACTCCGATTCGCGAACCGTTCGAACCGTTGGAAAGGTCTCGAAGTCAAGAACGCGCTCAAAATTTGCTACACCAATTTTGGAAAGTTTCAGGCCATTTCGGAGGCTCTATGCCTCAAATCCCACTCAAAGTATTTTTCGTACAAATATGGGAAACTAAAACTCTAAATATACCTTTCAACCTGTGAACCTAAATGAAGAACCGTGAATTAAGAATTTCTTTATTATGATTTAAAAGGGTATCCAAAAATATAAAACATCTAAAAACTGAGAAACTTGAAAATTAACTATTTTGGGTGATGCAAGATTGCCCTTACACCATTGGATGCTCCTGCATCAAAAAGTGATGTTCACTTCGGCGCACATAATTTTTTTTATAGATAGGATACAATTCTGATTTTTAAAATACAATTTTTTCACACCAATATCTAGGGGATGGATATTTTTTCATAATTTTTTGTTACCTTTTTTTTTTAATTAATTTTCCAAGTTAGTGTAATTATAATTTGGACAGAGGTGTACTTCGACACGCATAAATTTTTTTGTATTCATTCGAATTAACTTATTCTTTTTTTTGGAATAAGGACATCAATACCTAGGGCACATGTATTTTTTAGAATTTTTTTCTCTATTTTTCTATTTTTTCGTATATGTGAAATAAAGAACTTGACGTTCATTGAAAATCCTACATTCACAAGAAATAAGAAATAAATATAATAATCAAATTAAACATATTTAAAATTATACTTTTTAGGAAGCTTATAATAAGGGCTATAGTCTTACAAAGCATAAATTTTAAATGAATTCATTTGATAACTCAAAAGGTAAATCAAAAGTGGTTTTTTATCAGCATTTTGATAGGTGTAGAGGAGACTCGATTATAGGTATGGTTTAAATCTAACAAGGTTCTATCCAAGGGGGTTTGATCTAAGGGGGTTTGATCAATCCCTCTTTAATTAAAATAATTTAAATGGAACCTTTAAAGTCATAAATCATTTTATTTTCTAAAAATATGTGATTTCAGGCAAAAATCAGGATGTCCCAAAAAGTGTAACCCATTATTGTGGCAGCACCCAAGAACACATATACAATATTTGTAAGTGAATCTAGTTAACTAGAGTGTGTCTGGTGATTTGCACATGTAAAATCTAGTTCATATATCAACCATGCTATTGCATATTATTTATGTCATGATTTATGCTACAATCACACATTTAATATAATTTGGAGCACAAGGGTAAAGTGGATAGATGTAAATTGATGAATAGAGTGATCATAAGAGAGCAAAAAAGTTCTAACCATTTTGGTTCTCATTTTATATAGATGTTAAGTCATGCATTATTCCTATTATTTATACTACATTCATAGTTTTTATTGCATGCAAGACCTAATGATGGTGCTTGAGCTTTAGTATACTTCATATGAGAACATTTTGTATTCCAATACATGTAGAGTTTTCAATTAAGTGTCAACGATAGTCTAAGAATTTGTTTTCCAAATGGTTAACATTTTTGGTTCTATTGCTTGGACCATCTATGGTTTGGCATGTTCTTGATCAACTGTCATGGAAAATCACTTGAGATGAGATTATAAAGTGGTTCAATAGAAAATAATATAGAATTTTATTGAAGTAGAGGTCCCAAATAGTATGATAGTCTATTGATGGTGAGAAGAAGAGATCTTTGGTGTTGAATTTTATGAAGAGTTTTGGGTTGAGTTCCCTAAAAGCCTATTTGACTAGCTCTTTACATGGCTACACCAACAATATTCTGAGTACCAACATCTAGTCACTTGGATACTATATTTTATCTCATCTAGATGTGAGTTGTGGATGCATTTGTGAAAGGTGCACGATCAATTCATATATCTTGTTATTTGGTCACTATATTTACATCTATAAATTAATTGCATTATGGATTCATATGTTAGTTATACAAAATGATGTGGAAACCTTCTCAATGGATTAATCCATCACCATGCTTATGAGTGACTAGTGGAGGGTGTATTTGGATCATTATGAAGTACAAAAGTGAGATGGAGAGTAGTAGTAGTAGTAGAGAGCATATAAAGTATAATTGTTCACATAGATTTGCACCCTTTCCAAGTGCTTGAATCAGCAATCCAGTGAAACATGGAAACACTCCAGGGCCTATGGGTTGCCCATAGCTTGGAGTGAATCTCTAGAGAGGGTTGGTTCCCCTTGTGACTTCACCTAATTTAACCTATTCTATTGTTGTATATTGAGAAAAAGGGTTAAGGAAACATGAAATGAAACTTAAGACTAAAAAGGTGATGCACCAAATGATTGTGACTTGTATTGTTATTTTGACATACAAATTCCCAATTACTCGGCTAATATTCACACAAATCAAAATTTTCACATGCTCATATATCAATAATTCATAATAAATTTGGAATGTTTACAACTTAAAAGGAAAACTAGGTATACTTTCACAACTAAAGAGAATTATGCTCATCAATATCATAACTTATGACCTTTATGAGACATATATTTTCTACCTAAAGGTGTTGGAATGAGACAACATACTTGAGGATTTACACATAAAACCATATAAATATGCATAAATTATTCATGTACACCCAATGAAAACTATTAATAAGGTAAAATCATTGAATTTTATTGATAAAAATGGTGTTCTTACAACTGCATACAAGTCTAAAAATGAGTTACAATGTTGTCCTAACTTGAAAGCACCTTCAAAAAGTTACAATAAAATAGCTAAGAATAGCCAAAATTGACTAAAATCTTCCCTTAGGCCTCCTAATATATTGTCCAATAGCTTTCTAATTATGAGGAACATCATTCAAGGATAAAAAGATAAGTGTTTACTTCAATTTTCTAGTGATGTTCATTAATAGTTTTCCCAAATCTATTATTGATTTTAACCTACACTTTAACCTTTCCTCCTAGGTTTCCATAATAATTTTATAAAATTTTAGATGATTAATATGGATTAAAAGAATAAAATATACCTTAGAAAGTGATTGTTTATAAGTACTATTGTAAGCGGTTGTGTGTGATAAAATAGGTCTCCTGTAGTTGCAAAGAAAGGTGATGAAGATCCTTTGGAAAGATTGGCGTGATTAGTTTGTTTTAACTTTCAATCAAGCATAATTATTATATCATTGGATAATTGATCTAGTACCTTAAGAAAGAGTGACCGTAGGCCATACAACTCTTTCTTAACTAATCGATGTATTTTAGTCTTTAAACTGTTAACCATAAACATATATTTTTAGATATTTTATTTATGCATTAAAACTATATAATCTATATTATGTAATATATACATATAAGTAGGTAATAAATATCAATATCATTATCAGGGGAAATATTTGCATTCAGGTTGCTTTCAAGAATTATCTACATGTTTCCTTCAATTAGTTGGCTAGGAAGAAGGGCTCACTCTTCAACCACTGTTTGAAGACATTTCTTGCATGTTATTTTTTGTGAGGTATGTTTTTGTGTGTTGTGAATTATTTCAACAATTGAGAAAATTTTATTTTAATTTGGTTTGGTATAAATTCAAATTATTTTTGGTATTTCAAAATTGGCTATCACGATTTCTGCAATTGATAATAATTTACACAATTCTTGTCACTCGAGTAGTGAATAACAACTCATGTCGCCAAAATTGTTTTATCATGGTTTCTATAGTATGTCATTCATTTTAAATTCCTGAATTTTAATAGCATTAAAGTAGATAATAGTGTTAAATTCACAAGACAATTGAGAGGGAGGTGAATTAGTTGTACATTAAAACATCAAAACCCTCATTAACATTCAGATCTATGCATTAGTCCTTAAAACATTATCTTGCATTAGAAGAATGAAAACATGAGAAACAACAATGCAAACACATCCAAACACATGAGAACACCATATTTTCAATGAAAATCCAAAAAGGGAAAAACCACGGTGAGGATTAGTTCACAATATAAATTAATTGTAGCATCGAATACAATAGGCTCTCTTTCGGAGGGATCACTGCCCAAAAGAAAAGAAGGGCTCGTTGCTAGACTAGGAAATAGGCGAGGGATTTATCATGGGTTGGTCTTGGTTACTTGGAAGGGCTTTTGGTCCAATGATGGTTCCATCTATGAAATGAGGCTCAATCATGGGTTGAGGCATGTTACAGAGGGATAATTCTACTATTCTCTTTTCCTTGAACTTTTGATAATATTTGAAAAAGAAGTCCTCACAAGGCTTAATAGGTTCCATGGGTTTGGGGCAAAATAAATCCAATTTGAAATTCCCACAGGAAGACATGGGATTAAAGCCACTATGATGCATAGTAAAGATGCCATTGCCAAATGAAAACTTTAAGCATTTATGCACTATTGACATGATGAAATCCATGGAGCGTAGACATCTAGATAACTGTTCACGCGAAATTGGTCTGATGAGGGGATGATGGAGAATGAGACATTCAATTTTTTTGGTCCCACTTTTAATGGGAGAGTGATTGAACCTATTGTAGGGAAAGCAAAACTATTGTGTGTTTCGATCCATGCTTTCGTTTGTTTATAAGAATCTTGATAAAGTTCATGCACAAATAAGAATTCCTCAGTGATCACATTCTCTATAGACACAAGATCAATTAATATCCCATTAATAGGCTTGTCATTGATTCTTCCAACAATGTAAAGAGGACCATCAGGTGCATGTTTGATTATGCCATTTTGTGAGAAATCAATGTTGATAGACAAGTTGGTTTGGCCCTTACAAGGTTGAACATTAATGAAGGTGACTAGATTATCATATCCATTATCATTCATGTTATCATCATTCATGTTATCAACAGTCATGTCAACATTCATCACATCATTCTTGGCATCATTAACTTTAACAAAAGAGATGTTATGATTTGGAATGGGAATAGTAAAGATTTGCAAATTTTGGTTGGATGGGGCAACAAACTTATTTCCTTGATCATTAACACCACCAATCTGGATGTGATTAGAATCAATAAGGTCTTGCATAATATGTTTAAGATGCTTACAATGTTTTGTATCATGTCCATTTTGTTAGTGATAATGGAAAAAGGTATTTGAGTTAAAGTTTGGAGATAAGGGTTTACTGGTGTCAATGGCTCTAATGGGAGGTAAGATAACTAAGTTCTTACTCATAATTTGCAACATGATGGAATGGAGGGTATCAGGTAATGGGGTAAATTGTCTACTCCTTTCCATGAATTGATATGGATTTGTTGTCTTTATTGCAACTACTTGAGAGTCAACATGTTGACTTGTTTGGGGTGGATTTATTTGTAAAAAGCTCTTATTTTGTTTCTTGAATGGTTGGAAATTGTTATGGGTCATGGATTCAGATTTTTCAAGTTGGTTAGAAGGAGTTTTTGCTTCATGATGACTAGCCAAATTCTAATAGTCACAAAGAGTCGTGCACAAATGTGTAAAGGAGGTAAATTACATCATCCCAAGCTTGTCTTGAATTTTATTTTTGCAAATTTCCAATGAACATTATTTGAAGATCATCATCAAGATCTTAATGTTGGTTAGTGAGTAAAGTAATTGGTATCATGTTATAAAATCATTGATCTTTTCATCATCCTTTTGTTTACAGTTCATTAAATCAACTAAGGTCATCTTGGGACCAATGTGCAATTGGAAATGGTTGAGAAATGCATCAACAAGCTCATTGAATGAACTAATTGAGTTATTCGATAGAGAGAAAAACCATTCCAAGGTTGTATCTTTCAAAGACCTAGGGAAAAGCTTAGCCAAGAGATTGTCTTAAAAAATGTTCAGTCACTACATAAGGTTGTGTATGCCAAAACATGGTTTCTAGGATCTCCTTTATCATCATATTTCTCAAATCTAGGAATCTCTATGCCTTGTGGAATTTGTGCTCTCAATATCTCCAAGGATAATGGGTTTATTTTGACATATTGTGAAGGTTGGTCATTTTGATTTTTGTTCAATATGGAAATTTGTTATTGGAGGGATGAAACATTTTGCAAGTGTTGGTCAAGGATGAAATCATTGGTTGTGTTGTGAGATGGAGGTGAATAAGGTGGAGGTGTATATGTATTTGGGAGACAATTGAATTGTAAGTTTGTGAGGGGAGATGGATTAGAAGATATCATATTTGAATGCACAAAGTTAAAGAGATTCCTAGTGGAAAAACCTAAGGTTGTATTGACATTGCTAGTGGGTTTCCTTGTTGTAATAGCTGGATTAGTGTATGTAGGAATATAGGCCACAATTGTAGGAGTAATTTGATTACCACCTTGACTTTGAGTGTATCCCAAATTTTGAGCACAACTAGCCATTGTAGGGACATGAGTATCAGTGATATGAGCTAGGCTATGCATAAGTTATATTCCGTATTCATTATCAAGCATTTTTCTCATGTTATATATGATAGGAATCGTAGTACCAACGATGTATTCAATACTTACAAAGTTTTGCAAATTTTTCTAAGGCTTCATCCATTTGTTTTAGCTTCTCTTGAGGGACATTAGCAATCATTGTGTCAACATCAATCACATTGGTTGTGGGTAAGGTGGTCATGGGAAATGTGGTATCAAAGCTATGGTCCATAATGGGTTGACTAATATCAACACTATGAGTGAAAGAGTTGGAAAACTCAAGATCCACAACGAATTTTTGCAAGTATGAAAGTGTTTTCATTGATGTCAACAAGCTTGTGTTGTCATTGGTGTCAACTATGTAGTGGTTGAGTGAGATTGTTGCAATATTGTGTTCCAATTTTTCTCTGCATTTCTTCTAGGTTGAAGATCTACTTGTTTGGTTTAGATATGTTGGTTACAGGTGTTCAAATATGTTATATTTATAATTTTTGGTGATGGATTGTTGTATAGAAGAAGTTATGTTCACCAGTGTGTGAACTATGCATTACAGAGGTGTTTAGGAGAAATGTCTTTCCTCTGTGTTTCTTCATAGATGTGTTTCATGACTTGCCATTCTGAGTGAGAGTTGATGGTGTTGGTCTCTTTCCTGTTTGAAGAGGATTTTTTGTTTGGTTTTCTGGAAGATGGTCTTCTGAGTTACAGTGTGTGGTAGTGTTGTTAGGATGTAATGGGCTTGTACATTCTTTAGGTGAAATTTATTGCAAAGGAGTTTGTTAGTTTTTCAGGATGTTTTTGGATCATGTTTAGGTGAAGTTTGTTTCCTAGAAGTTATGGATTGATCAAGGGGAGTGTGTACTTAAAATTTTAATGGTGTTTGCATAGGTAACGGTTGACCTAGTGTTTACACTAAATGTGAAGCATCTTTGGAGTTTATGGAAGTGTGTTGAGGTGTGTTAGGATAGATTTGGGTCCAAGCTAAGGATTTGTGTGGTTTTCCTTCATTCCTATCCATTGCGGGAATGTTTTGGTGATGACCTAATTTGAAATTACACGTTTGAGGTGCATTACTAACCTTGGAAAGGGTTGAGGATGATATAAGTATGATTTGAATTTTTGAAGGAGGTTAAGATAGATGTAAGATAAATGTGTGTGCAAAGTGTATGGTGTGAGTGATGTGAAATTGAGCAGAGTAGTGAAAACTTTCAAGTGTTGGATTACCAGATGTAGTGAGAAAAAGGTGTCTACAATCATTCAAATAGACTATGAAGGTGTTGGAGCTATTGTGGTGGAATATTTGTTGCATTGAGATCATGTGTAACATTTCTTCTTTATCTTCTTTTCATTATGGCAGTGAGCCTTGGTTGAGACCCTTTCTAGATAGTGTGTCATATTCTGGCAGTGAGCCTTTGTAGCAGTTTTACTATTACTTATATTGTGAGCTAATCCTCACCGTGGTTTTTCCCTTCTTTGGTTTTCCACATAAATTTGGTGTTCTCTTATGCATGGTATTGAGTTGTTTAAGTTTATGTTATTTGATTTTCATGCTAATTCATCATAAAAAATTAAGGGTTTAATTAACATTTGTGGATCTGAATGTTAATGAGGGTTTTGATGTTTTGATAAGATACAACTGATTCACCCCCACCTCTCAGTTGTCTTGTTCATTCAACACGAATGTAGTAGCACAAGATGGCATGAGTCTTGAACTACGTCTCACTAAAGTATTGGCAATAGGACACTAGGTTGTGAAGCTCATACAAGTTTCACTGAACCTAAGTGCACCCAAAATAGAGAAAGGGCACTATGCAAATGCAATGAACATCCAAAAGTATGAATCCCAATGCAAGTATGTAAAAATATTTTACAATTTTTCATATTTGAAACAAGATAATTTATGTCGAAGGCGTATCCTATTTGAAGAAGACAAAGCTAATTTTTCCCATCAATGGTTTGTATTAATTTGTTGGCCATTAAATGAATCTCAGTCGTTCATCATTTTCCTCTACTATTTTTAGCAGCTCCGCTATTTTCCCAACCTTTGCTGCAATAGCCAAGTTTTTGGCCACACAACCGTCTCCATCCTCAAACAAAGAGAGATCCTCGCAGTTAGCTCTAAAGCATATAGGAAAATTCGACAAGGGAAAGTATATCACAACCTTTGAATGGGTAGTATTTGACTGTCTAAACATATTTGTATTCATGATTACAAATTTGTCCCCCTTTTAAACCCTCTGCGCGAATCTCATTGTATTTTGTACACACCATGCCGTATAATACGCCTGTATTTTGAGGGCTTGAAAAAAATACAAATATATCTGCTCTGAAATTGAAGCCGCTCTGCAACCATCAATTGACTATAAATTTCAGAAATCTAACAAATTTGGCACTGCTTTGTGAAGATTTTGATGGCTTTAGTTAATAATTTTCAAGAACTGTAAAGTCTCGCCATAGATGGGGCAAAAAAATGGAGCTAGGGTATGAATTTTGAGTACTGTTGTGGATGAGTTCAAGGTGTCTGCAAGAAGGGGACTTTCATTTCTACTTTTATTTGGGTGGCTTTATCGACTGCAACATAGAAACTTGTTATTTTTTTACTTTTTATATGCATATATATTATAATCATACTATGTCATTAATAATAGATATAATAATATTTTAATATATATTATTATTATAATTATAATAAATGTAGATATTATTTAATACATACATTATAATTATTTTTATATTATATGCATAATTATATTATAGACAAATGTAATTGTATGATTAAATTGATTTTATTTATATCATTAATAATTTTTTAAATTGATTTTTAAAATTATTATATGAAATGTGAATTATATTTTAATAATCAAAAATAAATTAAATAGATAATTTAATTATACCTATTATTATATATTATATTTTAAAATATAAATATAAATTACATAAAATGATTAAAATAGTTTTATATATTACAAAAATAGATCAAAATTTATCTTAATTGACTTTCCACACTTCTTTGGCGTACCCATTGCACACTAAGGTGCAATTGCTAGTTTACTAATTATGCTATGCAAAAACCTAAAAATGTTGTCTTTTTTAATGCTAATTTTGATTTTAAACAATGCACTCAATTTGACCAATTGAACTTAAAGGAAGAAAGTATAGAATTTTCTGATTTTTAAAACTGAAACATAGATTTAACAATAGAAGAAAACAAAGAAAACAGAGAAAATTTGATCCCTAGAATTTTGAAAATACACCTATACGTGGACTAATTCACTCTAGGACGAATGAGTCCTAGGTCAAGGATCTAAAAATCAAAGTTTGAATTTCTTTCTTAATGTTTGAATTCTCAGTTTCGGGTTGCAGGCTATGGTTTCAGTGATAGAATTTTTTAGATTTAAGTGTCCTAATGTAAATAAAACTAATGACAAATTATGAACAAATTGACACTTTTTGAAATGCAATTTTGACCAAATTTATTGATGTAAATGATTGAAAATACACTAATATGAAAGTACTATGCAAAATCAATGTAATATGAATGCAATTTTTTTGGATTTTTCATATTTTAAACAATGCAAAATGAAAATTTAAAACCCTTAAATGAGATGTAAACTAATGTAATTTTGACAACCCTAAATAAAATGCACACTAATGCAATTCAATGAAAACTAATGCAAATCCTAGATCTAGGGTTTGAATGAACTCCAATTTTAGAAAGTTTATAGTGCAAGAATGTTAGGTTCACCAAAATTAAATGAAGGAAAATGGAGGTGATCAAAATGGGGTGATTGAATATGTTATGTACCTATCTTCCTTCAATCATTAGGAGAAAGAGATCTCCAAAGGTAGGATTGAATTTCAACCCTTAGGTGAGTCAACCCTATTAGAGATCTTGGCTATTTTCCTTTTATGACAAGACAGGGTAAATATGCCTAAAATGCACTTTGGGGAGAAAAACTATAAATTCTAAATGAACTTAATTATGCAATGTGAGACTTGAATCATCAATTTAAAGCATAAAATAATCAAAAACATCAAAATTTTGACAGATCTGAGAAGGGTAAGTTGATGTGTACCGGTCACCAAAAGTTGTTGAGTGTCCTCCTGGGACATATTCACCCTAGGTAAAATGGGTCCTACTATAGGGATCCAAAATATGATTTCACAGTCCTCTGCTCATGGATTTGCACTCCTTATTTCTTCGATCTCACTATCAAAAAGTTGGAAATAAATTTTGCAAGTAAGATTCTATATCTTGACAATTTTGATGACAACTTTGACAACTTTGCAAAATTACACTTTTGATCAATCTTCAATCCTTCTTCACTTGCAAATTTGCTAACACACAAAGAGAGGGATTTTTTTTTTTTGGTGAATGGGGGTTTTCCTTGGTCAAACCCCATTTTGGTAACTAAACCTTGAAATGAAATAATGATAAAAAGAAGGAATGATGAATGAACACTAGCTTGTTGCGACTCAACAAACCCTTTAATGGCTACCCTTGAAGGACTAAAGTCTAACACATTTCTCCAAGGATTGGATCTTGCATGAAATGGCTTGATTGGATGTTGATCTTAATGCTTGATTTGATTCTTGAATGCATGAAACCTACATCACAATGTTAGCTCCAAAAACATGCATGAATGAAAATAACTTTGACATGATCTTGATCTTGAATGCTAATGTAGAAGACTAATAAATTTGTTCTTGAATGCTCTTTACAATAATATTTGTTCTTGTGAAAGTTACCTTAATGCTAGATGATAAATTGTTAGACTTGAATTGATAAAAAATACCTTGTAATTATAGGTTTTTTCCTTAATTACCTGACAATTAAACATCAAAGGCCGACAATTGCAATTTAAATTTGAATCATAAAAATACTGCCAAAAACATATTAAAAAATGGGATCCTAAGTCTAAGGAGGGCCCATTCACCCTTGGGCGAATGGTTCCTAGGCCCCAAACCTAGGACACATATTTTCCAAGATGTGTAATTTGATGTTTGCAATTGTTTAATATAGGTTCCCCTTTCAGAAAATGGGATTAATTAGCCTTTTAAATGCACAATTGGGTCAATTGGAGGCTTAATTAAGTCCAATTAATTAAGGGGGAGGAAAACAAAAAGAGAAAATGTAAAGGAGTACATTTTCTGACACTACATGAGGTTATTGAAATGCATTTTATGGATTTCAACAAGATTGTAATGAATGAGCATGAGGTATCTAGTGAGCATCTTCAGTGGTCTAGGAGGAAGTTTGTATTGTAGAGAAAAAAATTAATGGTCAACAAAGGAATATAAGTTATTGAGAATTTTTTTAGTATGTTTGTATTATTCTCTAATATCCTATATTTTATTAGTAACATGTTTATATTAAATAAGATGATTTTTTATTAGTAATTAATTCCTCCCTAATCTTGAGTCAACATGTATAGGCTTAAATTTTATAATTACATTATTCATAAGATTAAACCACTTTAATTTAATGTATTAAATATTTTTCCTAGTTCTCCAATTGCTCATTGAAAGGTGAGAGATATATAGCTCCTAAGAAAATTGAGATAATTCTCATGCAATAGCCTTTTTATACCTCCTAAAAATATTGGATTTCTTACCTTATAGTTTGAGAAAAGTGGTGGTAAAATAAAAGGTTTTCCTCCAATTATTTTTTTCTAGAGAATCCTTGAGGATGAGAAATTAAGTTCCATATCCTTCTACTATGAGCAATGGTGCACTCATGGCAAAGATAAGTTGTTTTGAGGAAAAATTATTCTTCAAGTTTTGAGTCCATTATATTGAACATTAAATATAAAAATGGATGGAGACATAGTCAAATAGAAACAAATCTAATACCAAATTAACCAAGCGATTTCAACTAAATGAAAAGGATTGTTCAACTAGCATCACTTAGTTGTGCTATCTAAAAATCAACCATCACCTTGTCAAAAGTTATAACAAGTGCACAAGGTGCAAGTGCTCAAGGAATAATAGTGATGGTTAGAGTTGAAAACTCAACACTTATTTTTTAAGTAAAACTATACTTCCTTCTCTCCAAGATGCTATCACATGGGAAAAAATATTTATTTGTTCTCTTCAAACTCAACCATGTTAAAATGTATGCATATGGAAGTGATTTCACCAAGAATTACCAATTTTTTTATATCAAGGGTCATTAGATACATAAATGTTAGCAATGCCAAGTATACTTTGTGTGACTATAATCATAAAAAAAACTAAATACACCAGATCCAATATATTCTAAGGAATACTTAACTAGTTAAGCTATAATCCCAATGAAATACTTGAAAACCATTAAATAAGGAAGCCATTAAACATAAACAACAAGAAATGAATAATGAAAACATATTCTAATGCCTCGACCTCATCCCATTGGGGGATTGGTGTTGCATTGATGTGGAATATCATCCCTTTCCCAATCCCTTAGATTGAAACAAGCTTGATTTGATAGATTGATGAGTGATAATGGAGATTTGAACCACAATGGATGAAAAATGCTCAAATGAATGCAAATGGATGAAAGTGTGGATGCATTTCAACAACATAACTTTGCTCAAATGATTGTGGACCCATTTCTTATAGAAATGAGGTGTATTTATAGGAGAAAATGGTGAATCAATGGCTAGGATTGATTTGATCAATCAAGGGATGAGAAGCCATGAGAGGTGAAGGCATGGATCAAGGATTCTCATCAATGGATGAGAATGCAAGTTGACATGGATCAAGGAGTTAATCAGTGGTTCTCATTGATTCAAAGAACACTTCCTAAAAATTAGGAAGTTGTTACAAAGGAATATTCCATTTTTGATTTCAAATTGGAGGAATATTCCCTTGCAAGTGGGAGGGTGAGGGAAAATAACAATTAGATAATTAAAGCAAAGTTTTAATTGTGCAAGTTGAGTGAAATTAGGATTATCATTAAATAATCAACTTATTTAATGAAAGGGGGTTAAATGACATTTAATCAAATAATTAATATTATTTAATTAAATGAGAAGACATAAGAAATTTAATCAAATAATTTGCATGATCTAATTAAATAAGATGACAATTACTATGAAAGGGGGTGAATTGGCCAAATAATAATTATCATTTGATTAATAAGAGAAATTGATGTATTTAATTAAACAACTAGGATCATTCAATTAAATAGTCGAAAAGGAGGTGAATTTAGGATGAAATAGTGTTAGAAATCATATTCAAGTGTGCAATATCAGTCAAGACAATTTTAAGTGGACCTACACTTTGACTAAATTTTAATTACTTCAACAAATTCCTTTTAGGGGGATTGTAAAACCAACTAAAAATACTTGTTTAAATTGAGAGAAAGCAAAGTGACAAGCACCTTTTTGACCAACTTCATTGCTGGGAATGTCTAGGATAATTCCTAAGGAAATATGGTATTAACTATTAACTAAATAAAATCACTTGTTTTAACTTCTTGTAGGCATAGTTTTTTAATGCACAAATGGTTGAAAACTCTCCTTGACACTAGCTTTTATGCTTATATTCTTTGATCCTCTCACTACGTATAACAAATTGTTAGATGTGTCCATTACATATTTTTCTCTCCTTGTGTCAACTTGATAATGATGTATGCACTTAATTTGAAGGGGTCATATCATACACTTTAAATTATCTCAATTTGACATTACCACACATGTATAGATTATAGGGGACACACCAATTACAACTCCAATAAAACTATGTGCATCATGATCTCATTAATAACTTTTATATGATCTCATGCTTGTGAATATTGTTGTGGCCACACTAGTTCCAACTCCACGACAACCTTTAAATAATCTTTTTTTATTTTTCATATCATTCTTCTCTAGATTGTGGATCCAAAAGTGGTTCCAACTCCATGAAAACCAATTCATCATTATATCATTATTTGACTCAACTTTTACATGCTTTCATGGGGAGCAACTTAATCACATCCTTGTGGCTCTATTTTCAATATTCACATTGCCCTTTTATAATTGATGCATTTTATTCTTAGTGAAATGAAAATATCAATAATTGTGATTTCATGCTATTGATACACTTCTAAAATTTCAAATAATATTTTTTTTTGTACAAGATTGGAGATTTATCATCCTAAAATGTATCATGAATATACTTTCTAAGTACACTTAATGCCCTTGTTACTTTAGCATTCACAATTCATATAGATCACATGTACATGAAAGTGGGGGCAAAATTTAGAGGAGAAAAGTGCATAGCTTGCTCTCTTATCCTCTTATTTTACACTTAATTTTGGTCCTATTGTAAGTGTAATGTCCTAATGCTTAATTTATCTTATTTTTAGCATAAGCCAACCAAAATGTAAATCCTATCAATCATTAGCCTATCCCAATCTCCATTGGTTTTAATTAGCTCCATTTATAGTCATTCACATTTACCTAGACTCGATCATAAATGTGGATTTGTCCATTGGATAAGACTACACCTATGGACTTAACCTCCTAATTCATATATCTTTTCTCACTTTCTTGAGACATTCCTTCCAAATAATTTGACCAAATCATCCATCAACTTGCATGCAAAAATATTTCAAATTGAACATCAATGATCTTGTATTTAAAGACAAATCCTAGCCATTAACAAATCAATAAAAGGACCATCCATAGATTAAATATCATTCAATGTATATCAAATAGAAACTAAAAGCTTTAGATTAGCAATTGTGTAAACATATACTACATTTTCAATTTCATCATCTAGGCATCTTATGTTTTTGCTTAGCATGTATGCAATCTTGTTTGTTGACAATGAGGATCAAGTAGTGATCGAGGGAATTTTGTGATTTCTCTTTGTACACTAGTAAGTCCTAGGATGCTTCTCAACACCGCCCATCTTTAGATAAAAGACATGTATTGAAGAATAATGAAGAGAACAAAATTATGGAACAAAGATGGAGTCATAGGAGGACACAACCACGAGGAGGACCAAACTGTGAGTTTAACCCTATCCATGAGAAGATCAAACATTCTAGGTAGACCAATAATAGTTCATACTTTTATATTTGATTTTAAAAGTTGGATTATGATTGTCAATTATAGTGTATATAAAAAAATAACCATTAACCACCTAAGAGTGACAAATGGAGCTTAAGCACATCCTAACCCTTTCTTTATCATTTACAATTTTATGAAACATGACTCTTAATTGAGGTCTAATTTGAAATTTATTGTTTATAACAAATAGTTAAACTCTAAACTCTAAATTAGTTTACCCATCATAGAAAATACTCCATTTAAGTTTATGGTAGGTGAATAACTATTTTCAATCAAGAAAAGTTTTTAGTCAAATTTTCCAAATCTGAACATCATCTTGTGAATCAACATTTCTCCTCATCATAGAATGTTCTTATAAAGTGTTTTATGAGCTAATTCTTGCCTTTCATGAAAATTAATATTATTATCATTATCATCACTTTTTTTTAATTAATCACATCTTTTAAAAATCTAAAATAATTTATTCAATCTTATTCACTTTGTGTTTGTCTAAATTCATTAAAAAATTACATGCTTCAAACTAAAAAAATTAAAATAATTATCTTAACCAACAAAATCAACTTAAAAATGCTTTCTAAATAATTAAAATAACATTTGAATGGAATGTCACATAAATCTTTGACATCTATACATATACAAACTAAATTGCAAAATAGTGTACAAATTTTATTAATTTATAATTTTACAAGAATTATATGGTTTTGACATTCCTATGTATATATAATTCCCCTGTAATTTGTATCTCCATCAATAGGTTTTGTAGAAAGCATTCCCATAGCCTGTATCTCTATCAATAGGTGTTGTAGAAAGCTATGTACTTTGGATTTGGCAAATTCAAAAGAATTTGAATGATTTTGGCGATAAAATCTGATAGTCATTGCTTTTAAAAATTCTTCTTGCTGCTCTTTCAATCGTTAGCCATTTCCAGATTAAACATTAATTTTGCACTCAGCTAACACCAGATTTATAGCTGATAAAACCTGTATTGAAAATAACAAAGCTAACTTAATCTAAAAGAAAACAAAATTTGAATCATTAAAAAAATTCAATCTTCCACATACCTGTAATGAAACACTTCTCTGGAATCATTCAAAAGAAAAGTTCAATCTTCCACATACCTGCAATGAAATATTTTCCTGGCATCTATCAAGATCATCCAACTGATGCGGGCAGAAAGACACCCAGCCTGGATTGGATTTTGCCTTAAATACAAAAGAAATTACTAAAAGCGCCATATTCACCAGTGTCCTTGCTGCAAATTAAAGACCTTTCAGAAAATCTGCAATCTCAAATAGTTAGAAATGGAAACGAACAGACATAGTCACATCCAAATAAAATAAACCCTAGAACTTTCATTCAATAAACCCTTCCCCAAAAAATTCGCCATATACTGAGCCACCGGCCAAAACATCTAGCATATAAATGGCTTACAGTTTTACTGTACAGGAAAATTCAAGCGTACAAACACAAGTAAAACTGCAAACCTTTCATCATCAAAATTCCAAAATAAAAACGCCAAAACAAACAAATCAATGGATTTGGAACCCCAAGAAATAATCTGGCATCAAGAAATTTGAAAAGAAACAAAATTATCTGGCATAAAAACTGGTTAAAGAACAAATTTGTGAATCCATGGTGGCAATAAGGCTACCTTGAAGTTAGTAGTGGTGCTTGGCAGACGGAAGTTGTGATAGCGAGGCCAGTATTAAGAAGATGCAGAGAGAGCATTCAACTCCATTGAAGAGCAACACTGGCCTGGCTAGCACACAATCCATTTACCAACCACATTCTCCTCTTATATCTTCTCAAAGGAGGGCCTGGAATCTTCTAAAGCAGAGAACAGTGGTCAGGGTGAGGAGTAACCAGAAAAAGAAAAATTCCGCCTTGGGCCGAGATCAAAATCAAATCTGTTTAAAAGATAAAGAAAGATGCCGAATACAAAAAAAGATGCCGGATAAAAGAAAGATGCCGAATAAAATTTAAAAAGATGCCCAATGGGATACAACTGTCTCCAACAAAGGTCATCCCTACAATAGTTAAAGTCGATTTTTTCCTCCATTGATGTGAAAGGGTTTAATGACCTGCAACCTCTCTTCCAATAGGTGGACTGCATATTACTTTGAAGATTGACACAAGTAATGCAGAATGGTAGTTGAAGCCTTCCCCCTCAAGCAACCCAAATTTATTGGATTGAGTTTCATTCATTGTGATGCAAGCTAATAAGCATTTATAGAAAGAATTTGAACCATTTGTTAAAGAAAATGGAGCATTTTCAAAATGAATTTTCATCCAATATTATTATAATTCTTTCCTTTGATATGAGATCTTTGATCTCACTTTTAATTCACCACCATGAATTGATCTTATTTTCTTGATTCAATCTATTTACATCACGATGATAGAAAATACAATCAAGCCAACATTCATGTACATATACACACAAAACCACATAAGTGTTAGCTCTTACAAATATCACATGTTCAAACATATTGATTTGGTGAAGCATACACATCATATATACATAATGTGAATGACTCATGTATGCATCACATATACACGGTGTGACTAGCTCATGTATGCAACACATATATACAATATGAATAACTCATGCATGTGTCACATATATACATAATGTAAACTAACCCATGCATACAAAACATTCACAATATGAAAAACTCATGCATGCATCACATATACACATTATGATTAGCTCGTAGATACAACATATACACACTATGTGAATAAATCATGCCCACATCACATACAAACATAGAGACTAGCCCATGCATACAATACATATACACAATATGAATAACATGCATACATCATACATACATAATGTGACTAGGTCATACTTATAACACATATACACATAATGACCAACTATCTAAACAAAAGAATGGTTGCAACCTTATTGCAAGAAGCTTCCCCTTCTCTTAGTTTACTAGCACATAAACCCTTAAGTACATCATAGCAAAAAACATAATGTTGGTGCATCCCATATTGCACCATGAGTCCCATCCTTTTTCGCATGTCACTATAGTTGTGATGATGAGACAAGAATCCCATAAGTTACTTATTGTCATCATTTGCAAGGACACATGTGTAACAACACATAACACATGAGGATTTTAATACATATGTACATTTAATTATTTAGTCATACATATATGGTGACCAACTAACAATAAGAAGTGGATGTGACCCTATTGCATGTATGTTTGATAACCTAGTTCACCAACAATTACCCCTTAAGTACATCCTAGCTAGAAAAATGAATGTTGATGCATCCCATACTACACCATTGGTCCCATCATTTTTCTAGTTCACTACCAACTATGATGACAAGTGCTCCATACTATGAGGAGGATGGATGACCTTTCACTTTGATCTCACCATGGTTAATGAGATTCTAGATATAGTTCTTTAATTTCATATAGTTTGAGGTAGCATAGCCCTTGATGCAATGATACTCACAATATTCATTGTATTTGTACCATGTAGGTTTGGTTAGTTCTAGTTAAAGGGTTTTGTGTTTGGAAATTTAACCATATCTTTTTGGATGAATTTTTGAAATATCGCTTCCATGGGTTCCCCCAAAAAGGTGTATTTACATTTTGAATTCGATGGAGGTTTTAGTTGTCCTTGTGGAACAAAAAATCTTGTAGGGTTCTAAACAATTTTTAACTTAGAAGTTTATTGTTTTTGTAGTTGTGTTTGAGTTTCCCAAACATGTTTTTAGTTAGTCACCTCATCACTGACTAGATTTTTTTTCATATCCCAAAAGTGTGGATTTTTAAAGATTTGCATGTCCTTGTCTTTGTCTTTGTTGTAAATTTTAACCAATCTTTTTATGATGAGGGTTGTCTCAATGGTGACCCCTTTTCTAATTATCATATCAAATGTACAGATACAATGTACCTAAAAGTGAAAGGGAATTTTTAGATTAATATTAGTGATAAAGATAGCTACACGTTTTAAAGGATAGGCCAAGGGAATCTACTTTCCAAGCTCCTCCATTATTGTAGGAAGGCATCACAACTCTTCCCACTACATTTTTTGGTGTTACATAAATCTAACAGTGTAAATGCATGCTTAATATTTTTGAAGAAATGTATAATAAATTTCTCTAACAAGTTGGAAAAAGACAAAAGATCTTGGATCTAAATGCATAAACCACTCCAAGGATTGTCCTCCTAGACTAGAGAAGAGTCTTGTAGACACTTAAATTTTCCATAGCCGATCACACTTGACTTTACCCCATCCTAGTCAATTAAATAAATATTTATTATTTATGTAATTCATCCTTTAGCTTTACTCCTCACCCTTAATTAAATAAATTTATTTTATTCAATTAAGTTTAACCTCCACATTTATCCCTCACCTTTAATTAAATAAATTTACATTTATTTAATTAAGTATAACCTTATCCTCAAATCCTCCAACTAAATCAATTAATTAATACCTACATAATTAATTGATTTAGACTAATTAACCTTCATTACCATTTTCCCTAATATTTAATTCTACCTCATCCTCAATCCTTGTCCATTCAACCCCAGCCACTAAATCCATCTACATGGATCAATATCTAAACTTTTCATCACTTGACAAGTGTCCTAACCTACCTACCCTACTCCTTGCTCACACATGTGTGAGAATATCTCTCACACATGTAAAGCCACCCTAGCCTTTTATAAATGTCATAAGGTATCCACCCTACCTCTTTCACTTGTCACATTCACGAGCCTTCCTATGTGTGTGCTCACATGTTCGAGCACACATAGCTCTTACACATATGACACATGTCATTCTAATGCATCCACCTTGTGAAAATTGTCACAAGGCTAAGCCCTCAATCCATGCCCTCATTCTCATTCAATCCTAGTCATTCATTAGACACTTCATCTTGGCCCTTGGTTTTTCCCATAAAGAATATATAAATGAAAACCTTTTCTATTATTTTGATCATCTTCCATCATCATATCCTCATGTTTTTATTTTCCTCTATCAATCATAATCTCAATAACATGTTTCTAGTCTAATAATCAACCACATTCTTCCATCACTCATCCAAAAGAGAAAATTAACTAGAGCATTGGGTGCACTTCACTTTGGCTCAATCCAAGGAGCAAGGTCATTTGAGGTAAAAAAAAATGTTTACATGTTATCTTTATGTTATTTCCTCATTTGATTTTTCTTGCTTTCATTTTGGCATGCCTGGTGATCTAACCTCATTGTTTTTGTGTTTTTTTGTAATTTCACAATCCATTGTCCAAAATAGTGTTTATGTCCTATGCTTTATGCTTCCATCCCACAATAGTGCTTTTGTAGTCATTTTAGTACTATCCCCTCTTGGTTCTTGCACTGTATATTAGCACTTTTACCATTTGGTGCTTGGGCACAACATATTAATGCTTACTCTTCGGTTTTATCACTTTTGCTTACCTTTTTTTCCTTGCTTCTAATAGGCTTTCTAGGTCTCTAATTTTCTCTTCTTTCTTGTGTCTATTCTAACTATTCCCCTATCATTTTCCTACTATTTAGCTCTTTTTTTGTAGATCTAACAATTGCATGTAGGTGTCCCTTTCCATCTTACTTTTGCACATGTGCTCTATGGAATCATTCTTCCACAATTAGTGCTCATTCTCTTTAAATCCACACTTCCACCATCATATATACTATTTATTTAATTTATTTTTTCTTAGTTTTCTTTAAATTTTCATTTTCATTGTTCAATGCTTGCACTTTGTTGTTTAACACGTACACTTTGTTGTTTAACACGTACACTTTTTAGCCCTCACACTTTGTCTTTTGGTGCTTGTGTTGTTTAGCACGTGTGCTCTATCTTTTATCACTTTCACAATTTCCCAACTCATTGATGCTAACCAATTTTACAGCCTAACCCCTATTTGTGTTGCTTGTAATCATTTTTCTCTAACAAAATCATAAACTACTAACATTTTTTTTTGTAGCTTGCATTTGTTAAAGACATTGTTTTATAACTAATATCTGGAAAATTTCAATTTATTAAGGGGAATTAATCATTGTATGTCATGTTTTTGAGGCCCTCTTAATAATATGCTCTCTCCTCACACCCTTGGGTGTTCTTGGAGATCAAAATCTTAAATTGGTCTCTTTTCTTTTTTATCATTACTATCCCAAGGAACCTGATGCGTGTATTCTCTCCTTGCACTTCATGCAATCTTAGGTGATCAAAAACACTTGGATCACTCCTTTTAGGGGACCTACCTAG
Organism: Sequoia sempervirens; assembly: GCA_007258455.2. NCBI lineage: Eukaryota > Viridiplantae > Streptophyta > Pinopsida > Cupressales > Cupressaceae > Sequoia > Sequoia sempervirens. The sequence goes on along the minus strand of VDFB02270651.1, from coordinate 343,943,381 downwards.
GTATTTGATCATCCTATGGGATGACCTCAACTCCCATGTTTCATTGAGGTATAAAGAGCAGGGGGTGAATCGAAAGACACCCCTCTTAGAAGTCGAATCTTATCAATCTTGACTAAGCCCCCAAGAACTTTACACCTTGGGGAAGTGAAGGTGGAGAGTGGGTTACCCTCTCCTCTCTATTTTTTAGCATTGTTCCCTTTCATCTAGGTATTTAACCTTGCATACCCTTGAGGTATTTTGAGGACATCCTAGCAACCTTGTCCATCCTAGTTTAAGATATTTGATCGTTGTCTAGTGTGATGCAAGGGATGTGTATTGTACCCTAAAACTACTCACAATGTACCTCCATGTGGTGATATAGAGGTTACCAAGGTAAATCCTTTTTATCACTTTTGGTAAGGTAATTCACATGTACGCGGCTTTCCCTAGCTGTCCATTCACAAGTATATGGTATTATTAGATTAATTTCTATTGTGGGATCACATTAGTTAACACTACCACTTGAATAATTTTAGTCTTGTTCAAATGTTTGGTGTGTCTTCTTGTTTAAAACCAATGCTACCTATCAATCCACATCCCCTTCAAACCAATTTGTTTATTTGGTGTGCTAGGAATTCTACATTTTATTCAAGAAAATAAAAATTTGATCAACCATCCAATATTTTCCTATAAATCCCTCCTTAATCCTCCCAATCTAATCCTTAATCCATTTAAACCACTTCAAATATCTCCAAACCAATCCTCCATTCCACAATCAAAATTATAACCAATCTAAAATCCAACTTTCCCTTCATCTTTCCATTTTAGCACCATCACCTTCTTCAATGCTTACATGGTTTAATGCTTTTGTATTTCAACTCTTATGTGGTTTAGTGTTTTTGTAGTTCAATGCTTACACATTTTAGTACTTACATAGTTCCTTTCCTTCGTAGTTAAGTGCTTTTTCATTTTGATGACCTTTTCTTCTTCCATTCATCTACATCCTAGTACAATACATCCCCTTTCAATATAAATATAATTTCATCCTTAGGTATTATTTTTCTAAATCTCCAATCCATCTCTATTCTATCATCTTAATTTTCATTCTCCTCTAAAATCAAAATTCAACTTTCATATCCAACCTTCCATCCACCATCTCATTCTTATAATCTGCATGCCCATCTAAATCCAATCTCAAAGTTTCCTATACCATGCATTTCTTCCATAATCCAATCCAACATTCTGACCTTCTATCATAATATCATCTCTTCATCAAAACTTTTCTTCTCATCCAGCTTTGCATCTAACTTCATCTAAATTTCAAGAAATTTTCCTTTCATCCCTAGTCTTCTAATCCAATCCATATCTTAATCAGCCTTCATCTTCTAATCCTACATCAACCATATTCTAATTCACTTCTCAAATAACCTCTATCCTTCATCCATTCTAGCCATCTTATCCCAAATTTGAGCTTAATCCAACCCAAAACCTGAGCTTTTATAAATAAACCCTCCATCCAATCCAACTCATCCTCATGCAATCTCCTCTAATCCACTTACTTCCATCCCAATCCAATCTAACATTAAGTATTCATTACATATATGTCTCCATAAATCATTGATAATGATGAGGTTATTCTTTTTTACCAACCCAAGTATGATCCCTATGATGATAACAAGAGTCTTGTGGACCAAAATGAGATCTCCCCATCCACCATTGATCACATAAAACAACCTACTAATGCCAAAGACCCATTCCATTTCATATTTTCCTAAAAATTTAACAATGATAAATATGCCATGATTAGGCACCTCCTAGTATTGGTTCCAAACTTCCATCTTCCACATTGCCATCCGATCTCAATTCATATACTATTTCATCTTCCCCCTTCATTTGACAAGGGAAACATACCCTCTATCTAAATTTCTCTTTTAAGCCCATCCACATAAAAAATCTGCATTGTCAACTCCTTTTCAATATCCTCATCCTCATCTTCAATCCACAAATCCATTGAAACCTCCACTTTCTCATCTCAGGCACATCCTTACAATCCACATCACACAAATTATACAAATCAACTTCATCCCATATCTTTCATGATTCCCTCCAAGGACTATTTTTAAAGGATCCTAAATCCCCATGCATAAATAAAGTTATGCAATTTTTCCACATCATGCATCCAACTTCATCTCCTTACCCCACATCTCTTAAATCTACCAAATTCCTCCAATCCATCAAACACATAAAATCCTCCATCCACAAACATCCAAAATATATTTCTCAGCCATGTGCACCAATATTATAATCCATCCATGCACTTATTTATAGCCATGCCACCATAAATTTCCCTTTAAATCAATATCAAAGCATCCCCTCCAATCTATCCCATGATCCCGTTCCATCTCAAGATAAAATAAATCCGTCCACTTTGTCCCATGACCCCCTTTCATCTCAAGATCAAAGTATCCTCTTCTCCCCATGCCACGATCCCATCTGATCCCAAGATTCATGCATCCCTCCTAATCCCCCTCATGATCCTAATCCTTCTCAAGATCTCATCACCCTCATCCAACATACTCATGATTCCCACACATATCAACTTGGTTTTTCCAACTTCGTCCAATCCAGTTCCTCTAAGAACCTATAATCCCTTCCACCATCTCATATCCCCCTCAAAATGGACTGGCACCTTGCTTCCAAAAAAGAGTATCCCATTGGTAAAAGGATTTTTCAAAACATGCACTATCAAGGAAAATGGTTAGGCCTCCATGAATGAGGCATATTGAAAACCATTCCAATTAAATAAAGTCCAAGTTCACATAGCCTTGGCTACCAAGCTCATGCTCAAGATATTGGTACACCTTTCATCCCTTCCAAATCCGAAATCCCTCCATCTAAATCCAATTATTCCCATCCCCCATCTTCCAAATACATTTTAGGACCTTATTTCCCAAAACCCACTTCTTCCTCATCCACATCCATTTTAGTTGATTGTCTAAAAGCATATTCCTTCCTCATTCACCTCCATTTTGGGTCCTTATTCCCCCAAAAAAAATCCTTCATCTCTTCCATTAATCTTGGGTCCTTAAATCCCTCCATCTACCACACCATCACATTTATCTCAACAACTCGTAAGACCACCACTCCATCATCTCAAATCCCTAATAAAGTTCAAAAAGGCACAAATATTTGAATTCCTCCCAACAAAATCCCTCCATCATCTCAATTATAATATCTCATAATCATCCATCCTCATGCACCCATAACATTTCTATTGGAAGAAATTATATGCCAAACCTCAAATTCATAAGGCTAAAAATTCACATAAACACAAGGATCGCCATGTCCCATAAAAAAGACACGCTTTAAAGCTAAATTTAAGAAAAATACAATTAAAAAATTCAAAAGGACACAAAGGCCCATGAAGAAAAAAAAAACCATTTGGCTTCCCAAGAAAATAAAAGAAGTAATACATCCCGAAGAACAATCTAGATTAGCATCCAAATCTACTCCAAAAGCTTCCTCCACTCGTAAGTCCTTCAATCCTCCATCAAAAAATCCCCCATATTCCAAATCCATTTTAAGCCCCTAAGTCACAAAATCCATAACCCTAATTCATACATCATCTCCTCCATCCATTTTGGGCCATTATATCGGGAAAAATTAACCTCCACTCCCCCATCTAAATTTCAATTTAAAATCAATTTCTTCCCACAACTCCACCACCCTTCAAGATATGTGTCAATGTTGATCTTCCCAACATCCCCTTCCACTTATCCACAAGTCTTCCAACACCTCATCCATTACCCAACATTCATTCTCAATCACATTCATTTAATTCAATCCTTTGTATATATACTTATCTCTTTCCATCTCCCCATTTATTCCATCCTCCTTACCATAATTTTACCAATATCTATGAGCATACCTCTAATTTCCTTGATCCATTATAGCACTTATTCAAGGGATTCCATCCATGTAATTAGACACTTGATTCCTTCCTCTACCTATCACACATACACTATCTTACAAATCCATTTATCCACGTCCTTATCTTCATCCCTCTCCATCCATACTATTCCAAAAATCATTAAAAAAAAAAGAAAATTAAAAAAAATTAAAAGGTTAGATTGGATTTGGTCGATTTTCTACGTGAGATAGGAAAGATCTCAAGTGAGGCTAAGTTAAACATTGACAATCATATTTGATCAAGGGTATTGAATGTATAACAAGTTTAATTCAGGGAGAATGAATATTGATTTTGAATTAGTTTTGATGGATGAAAGTGGATTAAGTTAAATGGGATATGGTTTGGATGTGATTGATGGGTTTGATCTTGGTTTAAGGTATGGGTTATGGTTTTGATGTAGGATGAAGTATTTGATTTTTTAGGGTTAAATGACTGATTATGGATTATAGGGTGATAGACTAAGGTTTGAGGTGTTGTGTTTCAATTTTATTTATGGAAGGTGGATATAAGAATCTAACCTTAACAAGAGGATTTATCCAGTCAAATTCAAAGATTCTTTTGACCAAAGAATTTGGTTGGACGTTTCAAATATTTCATTTGGATTTAAGGGTGAATATGTGTTTCACACATAAAGATATATCAAGAAAATTGATATTTTATATTATTCAAGTGGAAGTGGGAGTGATTATAAGCCCACCACTATGACTTTTCTAGACATGATGTGTAAGACCCATGTTAAGGAACTAACCATTTTTTATCACCCCAAATATCTCTATGGTGTGAGGGGTGAACATACATGGCCAACACACTCATTTTTAGGAGCACTAGGTGAGTAACTTCCTAGGGTTAACTACTTACCAAAGTATTACAACCAATCATGGATGAAATTTCCTATCTAGGCTTGTACAAAAATTTTAAGGGATATTCTTGATATAGCCAAAGGTATGTGAGGCCTGATTCTACACAATAATAGGGCATTTCTAATGGCTTGGTGCAAGAGGATAACCTAGTATCCTCCACTTTGCAAGGTATAAATTTCTTGCAAGCTTAGCATAATAGAAAATGTCCTCCTAATGGGAGATTCCTTCACTTCTCTCCCAAATTTATATACCCTATAGGAACATGAGGGTCCAAGTCATCCTCTCAATAATGAAAATCAAGGAAATTCCCCTAGGGGAAAGGAAAACCAAGAAATTTGTATCTCTAATATTTCCTTGTAACATGAGGATAGAGCATATACACTTATCTCTCTTAGGTTCTAAGCTAAGAAAAAAGAGGATAAAGTGATTCTTTTGGTCTCAAAAATCACCTTTTTGTGTAAGAAGAGAGAATATGCATCAAAGTACTATTGGATGTTGTGGTGTGTTGTTGATATGTGGTTGTCATTGATGTCAACACTATTAGCATTGTTGCATTAGAAGTTGTATATGTCGAGGATATTGAGAAATTTGTAATAAGAAGTGCTATAGGTTGTCAGTGGTGAAGTGAAGTTCTTTCTATCAGTGTGATTAGTACATTGTTGTTCAGAGGTTGTGGACTAAAGGGTTTCTTGTTGAGTATATCTAGTTTATCCACGTCAAGTTTCAGAGATCTATGTGAAGATTTGATCAAGTTATGGGGATTTGTATTCTGATAAATTTTTTGTTACTTCAGTTTGTGTTCTTGAATGAAGATCGTGTGATTTCAGTAAGTTTAGTTGTTGCGGATGCTTCTCTAGTTTTTCATGATGCTTGTGGATGTTTCTAGTTCATTCTCTATCTATGTTGCACATCTGCATTGATTGTTGTGCTAGTGATCTGAGATTTTCTCTTGCATGTTCATGTTTTTCATGTTCTTGGCTGACAAGGTGTTGAAGCGTGTTGTGGATCTTCGAGGAGTAATTAATTGAAGTGGTTCATGTTTGAGGATGTTATTTTCGGTCTTCACTATGTTGTGGCCGACCTTGGATGATTTGCATGATTAATTTTTATTTGATATGATCTGACTGTTTGTATTCATTTTATTATTTCTTTGGAGCCGACTTATAGCAATGCAATCTCTTGTTGTGGATATATAAGAGTTATTGTTTTATCATTTGGAAGTGTGCTAGAGTGTGCAAGTGTGAAGTGTGTGAGTCCTGCATGTGAATATTGTTCAGATCATTCAAAGGCAGAGCAGAGAGTGAAGAAGAGTGAAGAAGTGTTCATGTGCTTAACCGAAACTGTAACTAGGCATTAGCAGATGCTATTTTCTCAGTTTAAATTCTGATGGATTTAATCAGAACCTTTCTGTAAGAAAATGTGTCTTCCTTTGTAATTGAGTAGTGAGCTCTAGGCAATGTGCCTAAATGCATGTGCATTCCCCATTCATATTTTCTTATACTTTTAACAGGGTATAATCTTGTGGAATGACCTCCATCATGGTTTTTCCCCTAACAGGGTTTCCATGTAAAAATCTTGGTGTTTTGTGTGCTTCTAATGTGTTGTTCATTTATGATTTCATGATTAATGATCATATATGAGAATAAGGTTAATAAGTTGAATAAGTTTGAAATTCGATGACAACAGATTCACCCCCCCTCTCAGTTGTCTTCCCTTGAGTTGCCAATAATTGGTATCAGAGCAGGTTCCTTGGAAGAAGTTTTACAACTTGAGGTGATCCGAGATGGCGACTTATAAGGATAGTCCTAGATTTGATGGAACAAATTATTCTTTGTGGAAGAATCAAATGGAGTGCCATCTAAGATGTATTGGTGAACCCTATTGGAGCATTACAAAAAATATATATGTTATTCCACAGAATGGTCCTACTACTTCTGTCGAGATAAGGGATGTTGAATATAATATTAGGGCTAAGGAGGCATTGTTGAGTGCTCTGATTGATACCGAGATGAAAAATGTGATGGATCTAAAGACTGCTTATGAGACTTGGAAAAATTTGGAGACCTTGTATGAAGGTGATGCTAATGTGAAGATTTCTAAGCTACAAAGTCTAAAAGGGAAATATGAAAAGTTGAAAAAGGGTGATGATGAAAATGTTACTACTTTCATGCAAAGAGTGAATGAACTTGTGTGTGGTATCAGATGTGTTGGTGGAAAAATCGATGAATTAGAGATTGTTGCTAAAGTGCTTAGATCCTTTCCTAATTCTTACAAATTCAAGGCTAGTGCTATTGAAGAGCTCCGAACTGTGACAAATGTTACCAGAGATATGCTGATTGGTAAGCTTACTGCTTTTGAGTTGAGTGAATTTGGTGATGCCCTTCCTAAGGTTGAATCTACATTCAAGGCCACTACTTATGGAAGAGATAAACAAAGATATGATCCAAGTGAAAATTCATCAAGAAAGACATTCAAGTATGAGGATGAAATGAAACAACTCAATGAAGAATAAAGAGAGCTAGAAGAAATTGAAGCATTGATTGTGAAAAGAGAAGCCAGAGGACAAGGTAAGTATAAGGGAAATTTCCTATTAAATGTTTCTCTTGCAATAAGATAGGTTATTTTGCATCAAGGTGTCCTGAGAGAGTTTCCAAGTCAATATTTAACAAGCCTAAATTTCAAAAGAAGTGTTACTATGTTGTTGATGAAGGTGTGACAAATGATGAATCTGATAAAGGAAATGCAAGTGAAGATGAATTTGTGTTTATTGCTATCAAGGAAAATAATCTTGTGTCTACTAAATCTGCTAGTTGTACAAATGTGGAGAAATCCCTAGTTGCTTGAGTTGAAGAGAAAGATGAATGGGAAATTGACAGTGGTTGTTCTTATCATATGACAAGAGATAAAAGTAAGTTTTTGAGTTTGGAAAAGTATGATGATGGTGTTGTGACATTTGGTGATGACAAAGCTGGTGTGATCTGTGGAAGATGATGCATTTCTCTTGATGGTAAGCATAATACTGATGATGTCTTGTATGTTGAAGGTTTGAAGCATAATATTTTGAGTGTTGAACAGATGGTTGATAAGGGATAATATTTTGAGTGTTGGAAAGATGGTTGATGATGTCTTGTATGATGAAGGTTTGAAGCATAATCTTTAGTTCATGGATGGTAAGTGCAAAATATTGGGAAATTCTGGAAATGTGATTGCATTAGGTACAGAAACAAAACGTAATATTTTACACTTGGGTGCTACTAGTAAAAGTTGTTTGATTGCTCAAATTGATGAAAGTTGGTTGTGGCATAGGAGAATGTGTCATGTTAACTTTGATAATATTGTGAAGATAAGTTATACTAAGGCTTTGAGAGATCTTCCTAAGTTGATGAAACCTACTAATGCAATATGCAAGGAATGTCAGTTAGGAAAGAAAACAAGAATTTCATTTCGGAGTAAACAAAAAAATTCAAATGGATTGTTGGATCTTGTGCATACTAATTTGTGTGGTCTTGCTAGAACTAGAAGTTTGCAAGGATACATATACTTCATGTTGCTTATTGATGACTATTCAAGGATAATGTGAGCTACTTTCTTAAGGGAGAAATATGAAGCTCTGGAAAAGTTCAATATCTTTAAGGCTATGGTTGAGACAGAGATAGGTCTGAAGATTAAGTTTCTGAGATCAGATAGAGGTGGTGAATTCACTTCTGGTGAGTTTAATTCCTTTTGTGAAGAACATGGAATAAAGAGATAGTTATCTGCATCGCAGACCCCTCAACAAAATGGAGTTGTGGAAAGGAAGAACATAACAGCTCTAGATGCTGCTAGAACCATGATGTTGGAAGGAAATGTGCCTCATATCTACTGGAGAGAAGCTATGAGAACTGCTGTGTACACACTTAACTAGGTACAAATCAAAAGTGATATTGGTAAGACTCCTTTTGAGCTATGGATTGGTCAAAAACCTACTGTTATATATTTCAAGATCTGTGGAAGCAAGTGTTATATCAAAAGAGATGAAGATATAGGAAAGTTTGATGCTAGGAGTGATGAAGGAATATTTTTGGGTTATGCTACTAAAAGTAAGGCCTATCGGTGTTACAATAAAAGATTGAAGAAAATGGTTGAAAGTGAAAATGTCAAGGTTGATGAAGACTTTGGTACACTATATAGAACCTATGGATATGACTTTGATGATTAGAATATCAGTACAAACAAAGGTCAAACTTCAAGTCAAGTCCAAATCATTCCAGTGAATCAAGAAGATCAAGAGGAAGGAGAAACTGGTGGAAGAACAAAAGAGAGATCAGAAGAGCCTGAAGTTGAAGAACATTCTAAGAAGACTCTGAGGTATGTAAGGTTGAATCATTCAAAGAATTAGATCATAGGTGATAAGAACAAAGGTGTCCAAACTAGGAGAAGAATTGCAAAAAAATATTGTTTGATTTCAAAGATTGAGCCTAACAATGTGAATGAAGCATGCAAAGCTAAACATTGGGTTGAAGCAATGAAAGAGGAACTACATCAAATTGAAAAGAATGATACTTGGATTCTTGTTCCCAGACCTAAGGATAAGAATGTAATTGGAACTAAATGGGTCTTTAGAAACAAACTGAATGAACAAGGTGAAGTGGTTAGAAACAAAGCAAGACTAGTATGTAAGGGATATTCACAGATGGAAGGTATTGATTTTGAAGAAACCTTTTCCCCTCTTGCTAGAATTGAAGCTGTGAGATTGTTTCTTGCTTATGCTTCTTACAAAAACTACAAAGTTTATTAGATAGATGTCAAGTTAGCTTTTCTAAATGGTGAATTGGAAGAAGTGTATGTTGAGCAACCAGATGGATTCCAGTTGACTAATCAAGGAGATATGGTTTTCCAATTGAAGAAAGCATTGTATGGATTCAAACAAGCCCCTAGAGCATGGTATGCCAAATTGGATAATTACTTGGTAAAGCTTGGATTTAACAAAGGTATTGTTGACAGTAATTTGTATTTCAAGAGTGATGATAAATATTTGATTGTGGAAGTTTTTGTTGATGATATCATATTTGGAGGAGATGATAGCTTGTGCATGAAGTTTGTTGATGAGATGCATAATGAGTTTGAGATTTCAATGATTGGAGAGATGAAATTCTTCTTGGGATTGTAAATTACTTAGTTAGATAAAGGGATCTTTATATCTCAGTCCAAGTATGTGAAAGAATTGCTAAAGAAATTTGGTATGGAAGATTCAAAGCTAGTTGGTACACCCATGATGACCGAATGCAAGTTGTATTTGACTCAAACTAGGCCTAATATCATGAATTTTGTATGTATTGTTGCAATATTTCAAGTTGATCCTAAAGAATCTCATTCAACTGCTATGAAGAGGATTTCCAGATACTTGAAGGGGATAGTTGATTTTGGTCTATGGTATCCTAAAGATGATGATCTTACTTTGAGTACCTTTACTGATGTTGATTGGGCAGGAGATGTGAATGATAGGAAAAGTACTAGTGGTGGATCATTTTTCTTGGGAAAGACGTTGAATCCATGGTTGAGCAAAAAGCAAAATGCTATTTCTTTATCTACTGCAGAGGCATAATACATTGTTGTTGCTAATAATTGTACTCAAGTACTATGGATGAAACAAATGTTGAAGGATATCAGAGTTGTGTATGATGAGCCTATTGTTATATTTTGTGATAACTCGAGTGCTATTAACATTTCTAAGAATTTGGTGTTGCATTCCAAGACCAAGCATATATCTATCAAGTTTCACTTTTTGAGAGAGAAAGTAAGTGAAAAGGAAGTTAGATTGGAGTATGTGCCTACTAAGGAGAAAATTGCAGACACATTTACCAAGCCGTTGCCTAAGGATACTTTTGAGTATCTCAGAGGGAAGTTAGGGGTGATTACCTCTCCTAATGAGAACTAAGGATGCATTGATTTGCATCAATCTATACATTTCATGGTCATATTTTGATCTGGATTGATGTTGTGACGGCTGCTACTTAGGGGGAGTAGTCAGATGTTCAGATGTTCAGGTGTTCAAATATGTGGTTCAGAGCTTATATAGAAGAGATATTTGTCATTGATTTCAAAGGGGGAGAAGAGTAATGCGAAAAATCTTTGTGGGAGAAGATTTGAAGAGAGAAGAGTCAGAACCTAAGGGGGAGTAAGCATAGTTGTGTTGATGGTATTTTTCACATCATTTGTTGCCATCAATGCCAAAGGGGGAGATTGTTAAATTTTGTGGTGTGTTTCTAATATGTGGTTATTATTGATGTCAACACTATTAGCATTGTTGCATTAGAAGTTGTATATGTCGAGGATATTGAGAAAATTATAATAAGAAGTGCTACAGGTTGTCAGTGGTGAAGTGAAGTTCTTTATGTTGGTGTGATCAATACGTTGTTGTTCATAGGTTGTGAACTAAATGGTTTCTTGTAGAGTATATCTAGTTTATCCACATCAAGTTTCAGAGATTCGTGTGAATATTTGATCAAGTTATGGAGATTTGTATTTTGACAGTTTTTTTGTTACTTTAGTTTGTGTTCCTGAATGAAGATCATGTGATTTCAGTAAGTTCAGTTGCTACGGATGCTTCTCTGGTGTTTCATAATGCTTGTAAATATTTCTAGTTCATGCTCTATCTGTGTTGCATGTCCACATTGATCATTGTTCTCGTGATTCAAGATTTTCTCTTACGTATTCATGTTTTTCATGTTCTTGGCCGACAAGGTGTTGAAGTTTTTTGTGGATCTTCGAGGAGTAATTAATTGAAGTGGTTAGTGTTTGAGGATGTTATTTTCGGTCTTCACTATTTTTTGGCTGACCTTGGATGATTCACATGATTAATCTTTGTTTGATCTGAGCCGACTGTTTGTATTCATTTTATTATTTCTTTGGAGCCGACTTATAGCGATGTAATCTCTTGTTGCGGAAATATAAGAGTGATTGTTTTATCATTTGGAAATGTGTTGGAGTGTTGGAGTGTGAAGTGTGTGAGTCCTGCATGTGGATATTGTTTAGATCATTTGAAGGTAGAGCAAAGAGTGAAGAAGAGTGAAGAAGTGTTCATGTGCTTAACCGAAACTATAACCAAGCATTAGTAGATGTTATTTTCTCAGTTCAAAGTCTGATGGATTTAATCTCATAACCTTTCTATAAGACAGTGTGTCTTCCTTTGTAATTGAGTAGTGAGCTCTAGGAAGTATGCCTGAATGTATGTGCATTCCCCATTCATATTTTCTTATACTTTTAACAAGGTATAATCTTGTGGACTAACCTCCACCATGGTTTTTCCCCTAATAGGGTTTCCATGTAAAAAATCTTGGTGTTATGTGTGCTTCTGATGTGTTGTTCATTTATGCTTTCATGATTAATGATCAAATCTAAGAATAAGGTTAATAAATTGAATAAGTTTGAAATTTGGTGACAACTGATTCACCCCCCCTTCTCAGTTGTCTTCCCTTGAGTTTCCAACAAGTACCCTCACAAATATGGAAAACAAAGAGTTCTTTCCCTTAGAAAATTTAAGTGTGTAACTATACTAGTAGAAAAAAAATAAGTTCTTAGATTATCAATCCTACAAAAAAAATGTTACTAGATTGTATTAGGTCTTGGGTATATAGTTTATGTATAAACTCAACCAGTACCAAAAATTTGCATCCACAATTAGCATGAAAATCAAGAGAAACTGATCAATATTGTTTTAAAATGCATACATTAACAAAAAATTATAACTACTAAAACATGGAGTGCGTACATCAAACCGGAATAAAAATGATCAAAGGGGGATTTTTTACGTTTTCTAGTTTCACCTATACATACACCAATCAACATAGACCTAGACACCTATGTAACATAACAATAGTGGTTAATGCAATCCCTCAAAAAACCATAGAAATTTACAAAACTAAGAATAGTGAGTGATGGAAAAATAAGTTAGTACATGAAGAAACTAATAAAAGATAAAACTTAGATATATGAGGTTTAAAATGATTAAAATTAAATATTTGTGCCTAGGAATAGATATGCCAAATCAAGAAGCACACATGTTATGCAATACCAAAAATATTGTTGTAGGAGAAAATACATTGAAATGTGCCAAGGGCTAAGAAAACCTAACTTAAACCTAAAAAATAAATGTTAGATTGAGCCCAAAAGATTCAAATTGACACACAAAAAAAATAGTAACAACATATATTGTAAGGTGAATAAAAAACTAGAAAGTAATTTTTTTAAATGCTAGAAATGTTAGATTTTAACATTAGGAGTGGAGGTGTTGATTCACAAAGTGGATATGGAACATAAAAGTAGAAACATCAATTCACAAAGTAGACACATTGAACCAGTTTTATAACACAAAGACACGAGTAATCTTACAAAAAGTAAGTTAGCTTGCACCAAATTTGTTAGAAAAATTATAAATAAACCAAAAGACTAGAAACCCTTGTAAAAATAATAAAAATTTATTAGAAAATTGCAAGCTTAAAATAAGATGATGGCTACTAGGTCATCATATCTATAAGTTTTATAAAAAAAAATCACTTATAGGTGGATATACAAGCTATGTTTGTGGAAACAATAAAGTCAAGGTTGAATGCATCAAACATGAAACATGTAGCTTAGAATTCACAAAACACTTCAAAAAAAAAAGTTTAGGGATATGGGTCTCATCGGACGTGCCAAAATATGAACAAGAAGAATGTAGAAGGTAAAATATGAACTAAAAAAAATTCATATTCTACAACTAATTCCACCTCAATTTAAGCAAATAAATTGAACAAAAGAATTAAAAAAACAAGTATTTTCTCACCCAGAACTCCTTGTTGTTGTTGGAAAATATGCCTCAGTCTCATAGGCTGAAACCTCTGAGAAAGCATGGTCGCTGTGACATTCAAGTTGTCTGGTCGACTGGAAGTTGTAACCTTGTGTTTTGCTCATGTCGCCAAGACAATGCTTCTGTCTTGCTGACTGGTGATGTCGTTGTGACTTGTGGCCTTCGATGTAACCTTCTGCCGAGTGGAGACCTTTGGCCGACAGTTGGTGGCTATCGGATATCGGTGTGACTCTGGGCGACAAGTGGTGTCGAGGAGAGTCTTGGACAGTTGGTATGTCTCATACCGACAAGAGAAGTCTTGCCAATAGATATACACCTGTGGTTGTCGATGTAACTCAAGGGTCTCGGTGAGAAGTATCAACGACGATAGGAAGTCTTGCCGATATCGACATGACCTTCGGTCTGTCTGGCCGATGAAGAAATCGGTATGACTTGTTCCTATCGGCATGATCTCTTGGTGACCGGGAAATGTCTCGGTGACAGTGTTAGGGGTCATCAATGTAACAGAAAGTGATCGGTATGAAGTCTTAGTGAAAGAAAAAAGTCTTTCCAACTCGGTAAGACATGTTTGCTCGGTGAGAGGTCTTGGCGAACTGCGATGGTCTCGCTGATGGCTGTGTAACTTCGGTGTGACTCTTGGTGAATAATGAGTTCGGGATAACATGAAAGACTCGGTAAGATGTCTTGCCGAAGGTTGATTCTCTCGCCGACAGTGAAACACATCGATGTGACTTAAAGGCTTCGGTTTGAAGTCTTGGCGAAAGCGGTAAGTTTGGCTGACAAGATTGATTCGGGGTGACTTGGAACTTGCGGGGTGATGTCTTGGCGAAGGGTATTTGTCTTGCTGATAGGAATGTGATGGACGTCAGAAGTTTCGGTATGACCTTTGCCTAAGTCTAGCTGACAGTGACATCAGTATAACATAAAGGGCTCGATATGATCTCTCAGCGAATGACTAAAGTCTTGGCAACTAAGGAACACTTCAAAATGACTTATGAGCTCGGTGTAATGTCTCATTGAATGGCGATTGTCTCGCCAATGAGAATGTTGATTTCGGTATGACTTGTGGATATCGGTAGAACCTCTTGCCGATGGAGATGACTCTTGGCGACGATGTGTAATCGGGACTTGTGGCATCGGGGAGAAACTTCCAGTGTCTCACTGACATGCGACACAAGTTGATCATTGTTGACCAAGTGAAGATTGTCCGACGTGGTGCGATATGGACAAATAAGAGAAAGCAGAATGTGAACTGTTTCTAAGTTGGATGATTTGACAGTTGTGATCGGACAGTTGGAAAAAAACCATTTCGTAGAGCCGAAGTTGAAGAGAAGAAAAAGAGAGCGAACATATGTGGAGGTAGAGTGGCTGGTTGGAAGGCTGAAACCATGAGGCCGTAATAGGTGACTCAGAGAGCTGACGAGATGTGAAGGCTGAGAGGCTGGTTGTATGGCCAGGGGGCCTTGAGGCCAGAACAGAGGAGAAGAGATAGCTTCCGATCATGAATCTTGTTTGATCTCTCTTATGTTGATCTGCACTGTATATGTGATGGTATTGTAACAGTGCAGAGATCATTTAGTTTGAGAGGGTGATAAAAAATTGTACAGGGAAATCTGTTGTTACCAGTTGTATCTAGAATGAACAAGATGTAATCTCTAAAAGGCTAAGAGCCTGAAACTGTATTGTAACTTCCTATTGCTGAATAATACAATGGCTCGATCTTTGGAGTGTGGGGTTTTTTATCCGAAAGGATTTTCCCCACGTAAATCTTTGTGTTCTGGTTTTATATTTCATCTTTCATGCCTGTTGGTTCGTGTAGTAGAATCTGTTAATGCTTGCTGTTGAATTTACATGTGTTTCTCTCAGATGGATCAATGTAGGAAATGAACTGTGTCTGTTCCGCATTTGGACATAGTAGTTCATGTCTTTGAGGTAACCTAATCGAAATGAAAGTTACCGAAGGCACTACTGTTTGGAGTTTTCACTAGATGTGCTCCTAGATTTCCTTACAAGTGGTATCAGAGCCTTCTTTTGGTTGTTGATTTTGGATATTTCTCTTGTGAAGATTTCTTAGCTTGATAGGCTGGAAGAAATCTGGAGGAATGGAATGGTGTATTGATCCTTTGTTGAGTGGAAGCCTTGTGGTATTCTGAGATAGCATGTAGCTTGAAGGATGGTCAAGATGGAAAAGGGAGTTGATCATGTTGTGATCTGTGTCTCCTGGCTAGTAGAGATTTAACCTTGGAGTATGAGGTGGATTTTCTTACTCTGTGGCTATGTAGCAGTAAAGCTTTCATATTGGTGTCTATGTGACAGAATCTTGGGTGATATGGAGAATCCTATGTTGTTTCTCAGTCATGGAAGAGAGTGCTTATGCTAGGTGGTGTTTCCTGGTGTTGGAAAGGACTGTTTCCTATTAACCTCAAATGCTTGAAGGCTATGGAGTTAATCATTAGATGATTTGCAAGCTTCTGAAATAGCCTTTCTCTCTTTCTTGGATGCATGTACATGGTGGTGGTTTAAAGTTGGCCTGAAAGGGGCCTGGAATCTCTTGAACTGCTATTTTCTTTCTAAGGATGATTTGTACTTGCATGGCTCTGTGGTTTTGCAAGTTTTACACAATTAAGAAAAACTTGTGATCATGTGGAATTGTTGTTAAGCTATTGTCTAGACACTGGCCTTTTGGGGTGTTGCCGGATGAGATAGTTGCAGGTATACATGCATGCTTGGTGCATGGTTTTGAGGAGGTATGACTCTTTCTCTGCATGGGAGTGTTGGTAAGTGTTTTGTCACTCAGCATTCTTGTGGAAATACTTGTGGGTTCCTTGATTATGGGGCTCGTTGTGGACATGATTGGAAAATCAGAGTGTGTGATATGGTGTTTGAGTCATGTTGTCTATGTGGTTATTCTCTTTGATATCTTAGTGTTGCAGTTTTCAATGTGATAATGGTTTTGCATGTTCGGTGTTTGTGATCTACGAGTTATGCAGTTGGTGGATTGGCTACCCATTGGCTGCAGTGAGATAGCTTGGATGTGGATTGTCTTTATTGACGAGGTTGATTCATTGATGGTGCAGATTTGTTACCTGGCCTTGTCTATGGTCACTTGTGCATTGGTGTGATTGTTTTGATATGAGAGGATGGATATTATTGAGTACCTGAATAGTCAGTTATGGGAACCTGTAGCAGGTGGTCATGATGCTTGGAGAGCTCGGGTGTCACATTTTTAGTGGGAGCTCTAGCAGTGACTGTGGATTGATCACATGGTGGTGAATAGTCTTCTTTAGTGTTGCAGAAGGGTTCTTTTGATTTTGCATGGACATTATTTGAAGATGTGCAACATCTTGGAACCATGGAGGACACTTGGAGTCTTTGGCTAAGGTGTTGGTGGTGGGTGATGTTGTTCTTAAGTCTATTTGATTTATGTCATGGTATACTCTTGTTTGTGCACTGGAGTTTTGGCATTGTGCATTGTACTTGAGACATTGGTGGAGTCACTTGAAGCATGGTATCTCCTATGGGGATGTGTAGGTCATGGTGTCATGATAAGTTCCTGATTCAGATGGTTGGAGCTTTGACAGTGATCTAGTAATTCTTTGTGTATTGAGTGCCTTGATTACTTGCTTGATACTTCATGTTAGTGCAGTAATGCAGTTGAAGTTTAGCATGAGATGATCGGTTGCTAGTACTCATGGATACATGAAGAATAAGGTGAGGCTATCTTTCTCTTGTGAGAGAAGTGTTGCTGCTTGTTACTCTTGTTAAACGTTTCCAGCAGAAAGTCCAAGAATCCTACACCTTGGTTGAACGTGAGCTCAATAAGAGACCTATGAGGAGATTGCTCTTGGATTAGTCTTGGTCTACTCGGCAGTTTATCTGAAAGGTATTTGGCCCTTTATATCTTTCAGATGTGTTTTTTTTTATGTTCACTTTCATGATATGGATCTTGAATTGCTGTTTAATGGTTCTGGAGGATTCATAGTGGAAGTTGTACAACTTGTTTATCTCCTTGAATTTACTGATGAGAATTGGTAGGAGATAATGTATGGGCTGATTTCCTGAAATGGGAAATGTTTTAGCTTGATCTTCTTTGAGAGGTTTACATCCATGTTTTTAAAGTTGGTTTTATTTTGGTGATTGAACGAATGGATGTTGTTAAGGCTTTCTTTTGGGTTGTGAAGAAGATCATTCTTGACACAGCTAGCTGTTAGAAGTGTATGTAGGAGGATGTTCTACAGGAAGATGATGGGAAACGTTTCTCTCTGTGGCCGTGAAGGTTTGTGATGAGAGAAATGCTTCTTGTAGCAGTTTGTTGTAGGTTGTGCATGTCATTGTGGATATTTCCTTGGTACTACATGGTTACATTTTCTATGTGCTGTGATTGGTAAACTTGTGATGTCTTTGGATTATTTTGACAGTGGGAGTTCCTGTTGTTTTTTGTCTTCTTCGACTGGTTGGCACTTGGAGCTTGCATTCACTGTTGATGGGTTGGTTTTGGAGCAGCATGAGTTTACTAATGCTTATAGCTTTGAGGTATGTAAGATTGGTTGGTATAGCACGAGCTGTGGGTGCTATTTTCAGTCGCGTGGGTTTATCAGTTGGGTGGGAGCAAATCATTTTGATTGTTGTTCTAACTGATGTTTTGTATCTTGTTTATGGAGAATGACTTCACTGTTGTGTTCTGTTTGAAGCTTTGAAGTTGATATTGCTTCTGTATAGCATTTGAGCACAATGAAGTGGTAGTAGTATCTTGTTGGTGATATCATTGGGATCTTTTGCTTGTGTTCATTGGAATGGTGCTTATACACCTTGGCTTTGTATCTTTCTTCCACACGTGGAAGATGACAGGATAGTTGCTTGAATGGTGGACATTTTGGATGTTGGAGCATAATTCTTGATAGAGCATGAGAGCATGTTGAGATCTATGTGGTTTCTTGGAGGGCTGTGATCAGTTGTTTTGTTCGACAGTGAGTTGCAGTTGGATGCCTGGTCTTTGTTGCAGATTGTCTAATGGACTAAAATATGTGGAATCATGTTGATTGGGTGTCTTGAGTATTACAAGGTTTGAACTGATGGAGCTAGTGTGGTCTTAGTTCCTAGTTGCATTGGAGGTGCCTGTGTGATCTTCGTCAAGTGGGAGATTGTTGGAAAATATGCCTCAATCTCATAGGCTGAAACCTCTAAGAAAGCATGGTCACTGTAACATTCAAGTTGTCTGGCCGACTGGAAGTTGTAACCTTGTGTTTTGCTCATGTTGCCAAGACAATGCTTCTGTCTTGCCGACTGGTGATGTCACTGTGACTTGTGGCCTTCGTTGTAACCTTCTGCTAAGTGGAGACCTCTGGCCGATAGTTGGTGGCTATCGAATATCAGTGTGACTCTGGGCGACAAGCGATGTCGGGGAGAGTCTTGGACAGTTAGTATGTCTCATACCGACAAGGGAAGTCTTGCTGATAGATATACACCTGTGGTTGTCGATGTAACTCAAGGGTCTCGGTGAGAAGTCTCGACGACGATAGGAAGTCTTGCCGATATCGACATGACCTTCGGTCTGTCTGGCCGATGAAGAAATCAGTATGACTTGTTCCTATCGGCATGATCTCTTGGCGACTGGGAAATGTCTCGGTGACAGTGTTAGGGGTCATCGGTGTAACAAAAGGCGATCGATATGAAGTCTCGGTGAAAGACAAAAGTCTTGCCGACTCGATAAGACATGTTTGCTCGGTGAGAGGTCTTGGCGAATTGCGATGGTCTCGCCGATGGCTGTGTAACTTCGGTGTGACTCTTGGTGAACAGTGAGTTCGGGATAACATGAAAGCCTCGGTAAGATGTCCTGATGAAGGTTGATTCTCTCGCCGATAGTGAAACACATCGATGTGACTTAAAGGATTTGGTTTGAAGTCTTGGTGAAAGTGGTAAGTCTAGCCGACAAGATTGACTTAGGGTGACTTGGAACTTGCAGGGTGATGTCTTGGTGAAGGGTATTTGTCTTGTCGATAGGAATGCGATGGACGTCAGAAGTTTCGGTATGACCTTTGCCTAATCTGGCCGACAGTGACATCGGTATAACATAAAGGGCTCGATATGATCTCTTAGCGAATGACTAAAGTCTTGGTGACTAAGGAACACTTTGGAATGACTTGTGAGCTCGGTGTAATGTCTCATCGAATGACGATTATCTCGCCAATGAGAATGTTGATTTCAGTATGACTTGTGGATATCGGTAGAACCTCTTGCCGATGGAGATGACTCTTGGCGATGACGTGTAATTGGGACTTGTGGCATTGGGGAGACACTCCCAGTGTCTCACCGACATGCGACACAAGTTGATCACTGTTGACCAAGTGAATATTGTCCAACGTGGTGTGATGTGGAAAAATCTGAGAAAGCAGAATGTGAACCATTTCTGAGCTGGATGATTCGATAGTTGTGATCCGACAGTTGGAAACAAACCGTTTCATAGAGTCGAAGCTGAAGAGAAGAAAAAGAGAGAGAACAGATGTGGAGGTAGAGTGGCTGGATGGAAGGCCGAAGCCATGGGGCCGTAACAGGTGACTCAGAGAGCTGACGAGATGTGAAGGCCAAAAGGCTAGTTGTATGGCCGGGGGGCCTTGAGGCCGGAACAAAGGAGAAGAGATAGCTTATGATCATGAATCTTGTTTGACCTCTCTTATGTTGATCTACACTGTATATGTGATGGTATTGTAACAGTACGAAGATCATTTAGTTTGAGAGGGTGATCAGAAACTGTACAAGGAAATCTGTTGTTACCAGTTGTATCTAGAATGAACAAGATGTAATCTCTGAAAGGCTAAGAGCCTGAAACTATATTGTAACTTCCTGTTGCTGAATAATACAATGGCTCGATCTTTGGAGTGCGGGATTTTTTATCCGAAAGGATTTTCCCCATGTAAATCTTTGTGTTCTGGTTTTTTGTTTCATCTTTCATGCCTGTTGGTTCATGTAGTAGAATCTGTCAATGCTTGTTGTTGAATTTACATGTGTTTCTCTTAGATGGATCAATGTAGGAAATGAACTGTCTGTTCCGCATTTGGACATAGTTGTTCATGTCTTTGAGGCAACCTAATTGAAATGAAAGTTACCGAAGGCACTACTGTTTGGAGTTTTCACTAGATGCGCTCCTAGATTTCCTTACAGTTGTACACACAAAATGTGTCTGGTTGTGTTGCAATATATTTTTATTGAGATATTTTTGTGTATGGATGCTCAAATTGATAGCATAACTTTGTACTCAATTATTATACGTAAATAACCTATAAGATATGTTATTTGTATATTTTTGAGATTGATGATCAATAGCTAAGATTGGGTTTGAAGATCAAGAGTTGGGATTAAATGAGAGATTTGAATCTTTGAGAGGCTACCATGTGACACTTTTTGATTGGTGCACTATGTGAGCTCGATGATTCAAAGAGATTTGATGGATGATAGTTTTTTTAAAAGGATGAAGGGATGAGATAAAAATGATCTTTTTGGAGACCAAAAAAATTATTTTTGGATTTATGTGAAGGGTCAAGATCTTTTTAGAGAAATAGATGGATGGGATTTTATAAGAGGATTTTCAGAGAAGTGGGATGCATGGATAAATGCATGCAAAAGTCCTCCTTTGGACATGTGCATTCTAAGAAAATAGACAAAATTTTGTTTATTAATCATGCTCTAACTTGTGCAAATAATTAGTTAGATTCCTTAATTGATTTTAGTGTACTAGTGATGTGAGAGGGAAAAAAGAAAATTAAATAATTTTTATTTATTTATTGAAAATGTACATAATGGAGTTAAATAAATATATATTATATTTATTTATTTAAGGTTGAACTCTATAATATAGAGATTGATTAGTTATATAGATAGTCATGATTTATTCAATTAATTTTGTAAGAATGATTAGATGAATTAATTAAATCATCAAAAATATTTAATTAATATTAGAATACAAATTAAGACAATTAATTAAATAAATATAAATTATTTAATTATTTTGAGAGTTTCAATGTGAATTGGATTGATGATGGAAAATTGTGAAGATGTGTATATACATAATTTTTTTATTTAAAAAATTTATTTTTATTTCCTTTTATTAATATATATGTATTTATCTAATACATATATATTGAATTTTTTTTATAATCTTTGATCCACTTATCTTTTTTTCAAAATGATTGTTATACGCTTCATTCTATATACATTTTAATAATATCATTTTGATTAGTTTCGTGTAAGTTATGTTATGCACATGCTCAATGATGCAATTTTTAAGATACATCTGCTTTGAGAAATCACAAAAATATTCATTAAAAATATAAATTCATGTGAAGACACCCTCGAGAATTTCAAATAACTTTTCCTTCTCATAACCTACAAGTTTCTTTCCCAATAATCAAAAAGATAAAACTAGCAATCCTCTCAAGTACATACAAGAACATCAATATATAATAGCAAGAGGGGAACTCGAGGAATAAATTCACACTTCCTCTTTTTTCTAGAAAAATAGAAATCAAATGCTAATGAGTTTCCTTTTTGTAGCGCCGTAAATTGTCACCCATGACAATTTCACACTATGTTTTTCCCCCCTTTAAGTTATTGGACCTAATTAAACACCTAATTTCCTAAATTATGCATTCCACAACTTATTTTTAAATATTTATGATATTTTACAAACATAAAATAAATGTTCTCATTTAATACTTTTCCCTTCGATCCTTAAACTTCAGAAATTAGGCCTAGGACACTAGCGCCTAGGGTGCCTATGTCCCCTTATTTTGGCTCCAAATTCAAATATGTCAATGTCAACATTTTATTATTTAAAATTCAAATATCTAAAGTCACCAATCGAGATTTATTTTTTGGGAAATTAGAATAATAGTGTATAAATGCCTAGTTATTACATCATTTCAAATATATCTACCATTAACAAGAAAGATCAAGCATCAATTGGAAATTATTGGAGGACTTTTGATCAAGAGCATTATCAAGCAATTCAAGAGCAACCATTAGAGGATTTATTGGAGAAATTCAAGATCCAAAAAAATTTCAAATGTATGTGAGTGTGTTCATGTTTTCATATTGTTTGTGAAGGCTAGTCTTTGTAGATCTCCAATAAATTCAAGCCATTCAAGTGAATCAAGCAAGCAAGATCAAGACCTTGAGGAGATGTGTATGACTTTAGTCCTTCAAGGTATCCATCAAAAGGTGGTGAGTTACAACACTTTATGCATTCATCATTCCTTCCTATCATTTATCATTTTATCATTTACATTGCTATTGTGGAAGTGGAAACACTAACACGGGGTTTGACCAAGGAAAGCTCCTAAATGGCACAAAAAAAATTCTCTCTTTGAATGTCTAGGTTACAGGTCTAAAGAAG
Organism: Sequoia sempervirens; assembly: GCA_007258455.2. Taxonomy (NCBI): domain Eukaryota; kingdom Viridiplantae; phylum Streptophyta; class Pinopsida; order Cupressales; family Cupressaceae; genus Sequoia; species Sequoia sempervirens. The sequence goes on along the minus strand of VDFB02270651.1, from coordinate 343,920,357 downwards.
ATTGAAAGAAGATTGAAGATCCATTATTTTTTGTTGTAATTGAAACCCTACACCTTGAAAAATCATAGAAACTCAGTTATAAAATTATCGGACAATGATCCAAAAGTGCAACAAGTGGGAAACAAAAACTCTAATCTGACACCAGAGGACTCTAAAAATATATCTGGATTTTCCCTATGAAGACAGTGGCACCTGGGGTGCCTATTTCCTACCTTTTTAGCTCTAGATTTGAATCACAAGTGCACAGTTTCCTGCTTAGTCCATTTCTGTAGTCTGATTTCTTCTGTGACTTTCCAAATTTTATGTATTTGCATCAGAACAGTAATTTGCATCATTAGGTCAATTGAATCATTGTATTTCATCTTTTGGATATTTCTATATTTGGTTAAGGGTTGGTTGACTCACCTATCATGTTGTAAGACAATCACATAACTTGTTCAAATCTAATCAAACCCCCACATTAACACACACATCACACATACATTCCATGAAATGTGGGAAATGTTCCAAACCCTAAGGTGAAAGCTTTAAGGTTTCTGGTGTAGTCATGGATGGAGGATCCAGAAAGGACTATCCAACTATGTAGCCTAGAGTTCAACACAATGAAAATAACACAAGAAAATACTCATCAAACATGAATTATCAATTATTCAATAACTTCAAATCTTGTGCATTATATGCTTCATATGTAGAATGACTAGGGATCAAAAGCCCGCCACAATGGTATTACAGGATATTATAATTGGCATAAGACCTTATTACATTCCACAACCTAGAAGGCTAGATCAAATTATCTAACTCCTAACTTATGAATTATCAACTAACTACTTTCCAAGAGATTAAAAATGATCTTAAATATGAATCTCAAGCTCTAATTATGATCTATGCTAGTCTCAAGGGCTTACAACCCCAATGCAAGATCAAACATGTAGGTTGGTTAAAAAACATGAAAATATAACCCATCGAGCAATGAAATGTATTGTGGATCTCCAAGAAAATTCCCCTTAGACCTAAAATGAATAAATGATGTTCCATTAATCTCCACATGTTTTAGAAAAGGTCCACACAACCAAATTGAACTAGGAAATCCCTAAATGCTCTACTAGAGAATTGATAGTGAAATTTTGAGAGTGATAACTTTCTGTAAATGAATGAAAAACACCTAAAATATGGATATGTTGTAGATGAAACCATGTATAAGCTATATCTTTATCCAAAAGTTGAGAAATGATAATGTGGTAAAATGCAAAAGAAACTACTGAGACAACTACAAACTGAAATGCAAGAAAGGAAATGTTTTTGGTTGATACAGGATTGCTTTACAACCAAGGATGCTTCTGCATCAGATACCCAGGTTTGGAAGAAAAGTGAGTCCCTCACTTTCCAGGGGCTAGAGAAAAGAAAAAGTGGTCCACCTTAGCTTGAGAAATCCATGATGAATCCTCCACTAGTTTTCCTTTCCACTTTACCAGGTACTCCTTGTAATACTTTTTCCTAGTGCTCCTTCCAATTTTGGTGTTCAAGATCTACTCAATCTACTTTGGTGGTTGATGCGGTAACTCTTCCTCTAATCCAACTTTTATATTACTGCCACTTGACTATCCTTCATTATACTCATAGATGTCTACAATATTGAAAATAGGTGATATACCAAGTGTCACTGGTAACTCCACTTCATATAAATTTCCTGAATGAAACTTCTTGAGAATATCATGGTCCAATCTTCCTCATCTTCAACTTATTGTATGTTCCTACTAGAAATATTTCCTTCTTGAGGTATACCATAGCTTCATCCCCAACAAAAAATTCCTTATGTATCCTTTTCTCAACTACCTTCTCCTTGTACTTATTGTTCATTTCCTCCAAGTGTTTTCAGACCTGACTATGCACTATCTCCACGAATCTTGCAAACTCTTCTACTTTTTCACTTCTCTTATTCTCCATAATAATGTCTCTGAGCTTCATAACTCCTCTAGAATTTATCCCTACCACAATCTCAAATTGTGTCTTCCTCATACTCTGTTTCACTGAATTGTTATATGAAAACTCTACTTGTGGTAGAACTATGTCTTAGTTTCTTTACTTATCTCAAACCAAACATATTAATAAGTTAACCAAACTCTGGTTTACTACCTCTATTTTTCCATCTGTTTGTGGGTGATACTCTAAACTGAACTTCAAGTCTATTTTCATTTTCTTGCACAATGTCCTCCAAAAGTATCCAATAAACTTGGTGTCCCTGTCTGAAACTATGCTCTTTGGTAATCCATGCAATCTCACAATCTCCTTGAAAAATAATTCAACAACATTCACAACATCATTAGTCTTCTTGCAAGGAATTAAATATGTCATCTTGAAAAATATGTCCACTACTACCATTATAGAATCATATCCCCTATATGTTCTTGGTAATCCCAATATGAAATCCATGTATATATCTTCCCAAGGTCTCTTTGGTATTGTCAAAGGTTTATACAATCTAGTATTCTAACTACTCCCTTTTACTACTTGACAAATTCAACAACTTTGAACATACTTCCTGACATCCTTATCTATATGTGGCTAAAATAGTGTTCATTCACCAAAGTTATTACCAGTCCACTATGCTTATCCTTAATCAAATTCTCCCTCATTTAACTCCTTGGAATACACAATCGATTTCCCTTAAACAACATATCTTCCTAAATTAAATAATCCAACCACTAACTCATATCTATCACTATTGGTTCCTTACATTCTCTCCATGCTTCAACAACATCTTGACCATCTTCATACATATGTTTCAGTCCTCCAAAACACAATAATTCTATCTTCATTTCTGTTAACAAATTCCTTCTCCTAATCAATGCATCTACAACTTTATTTGACTTGTCATTCCTATGCTTCAACAAAAATGTATAACTCTGCAAGAATTCAACCCATCTCATATGTATTTGGTTCAACATACCCTGACTATTCAAATACTACAAGGATTGATGATCAATGTACAATAAAAACTCCTGAGGAAACAAGTAATGTCTCCACTTCTTCAATTCTTGAACTATGGCATAAAATTCCTAATCATAAATTGAATATTTTCCTTTGGAATTATTCAAATTCTCACTAAAATAAGTTGTTGGTCTTCCTTCTTGACTCAACACTGCTCCTATTGCATTTCCATTGGAATCACAATCAACTTGAAACTCTTTATAAAAAATTGGTAATGCTCACACTGGTTTCTCTATCACCTTTTGTTTTAACAACTCAAAACTTCTTTGTGCTATAGATGTCCACTTAAAGTCTTTCCTATCTCCTCTCATTGTTTATGTCATAGGTGTGCAAATGCTCCTAAAGCTCTTAATAAATTTCAGGTATAAAATTTCCAATCCATGAAATGATCTTACCTCTCCAATGTTTATTGGTGTAGGCCACTCAATAATTTCTCTAGCCTTCTTAGGGTCCATCTTCAATCCTTCAGCATAAATGAAAAAACCAAAGTATACCAACTTTGTCTTCATAAAGCTACACCTCTTGATGTTTATCAACAACCTCTCAACCCTCAACCTTTGTAATACTTTTTTGGTGTGCCACAAATGTTCTTCTTTGGTCTTACTGAAAATTAGAATACCATCCAAGTAAACAATAAAAAACTTACCCAATAATTGCTTCAGTACTTTTTTCATCAATCTCATGAAAGTGCTAGGTGTGTTGGTCAATCCAAAAGGCATCACTAACCATTCATACAATCCTTCATTAGTCTTGAATGCAATATTCCATTCATCTCCTTCTCTGATTCTGATTTGATGATATCCACTCTTTAAGTCAATCTTTGTTAAATACTTTTCTCAACTCAAATAATCCATAATTTCATCAATCCTTGGAAATGGGAATCTATACTTGACAGTGATCCTATTGATTCTCTTTATTTTTTATTCATTCTGCACTCTCCATATTTCTTTGATGCTAGTATAATAGGTATTGTACATGGGTTTAAGTTCACTCTTATCAATCCCTTCTTCAACAACTCTTGTATTTGTCTTTTCAGCTCTGCATTCTCTGCAGGTGTCATCCTATGTGCTAATTTGTTTGGAAAACTTTCTCTAGGTATTAGATATATATGATGACTAATGCTCCAAACCGATGGTAAACCATCTGGTACATTCTTTGATATGATTTCCTCATACTCTGTTAGCAATTTTGCTACTTCTATCTATGGTGGATCATCTCCTTTTACGTTTGAATTCTCTACTCTCAAACTAATGCACTTCTTTGGAATCAATGAAAAACACATGTTTTCATGCCTCAATCCTTCTAGAAACTTTCTTACATCTACCAAACATAGTCTGGCAGTGCTACAAAATTCACTTTTTTCCTCTTCTCCCAAAGGTATCAATATAGTTCTCTTGTCATTTGAAGTCACAATATAGGTATTATTCCTTCCATCATGAATTGATTTCCTATTATGTTTCCATGGTCTTCATAATGCTAAATTACATGCATCCATGGGAATAATATCATAGAACACTTTATCATTATATGATCCTATATGAAATTTCACCAAAAAGTTCTCATTCACCAAGATTGTATCTTCATCCTGAATCCATGCTATCTTATAGGGCTTTGAATGTTTCAATCTCTTCAAATTCAATTCGGTTACCATCTCTTTTGAAACTAAATTATTGGTACTACCACTATCAATGATAACTTTACATATGTTTCCTTCATATTTACATATTTTCCTAAACAAATTTTTCCTTTGCGGTGGTTCCTCAATTGCTTCTTCATGCATCAAAGCTCTCCTCATTACCAATGAATTACCTTTCTCTAGTTTCCCAATTGAACTATGGGATCCAATAGGTTCTATTTTTAGTCCAAGTGTATGAATAAAACTCCTTTCGAGCCTATATATTGGGATCAGTGGTTGAGGGGAAAATATATATTTTTATATTGTTTTACTAGATAGTACCTAGTTGTTGTTAGCTTCTTGTTATCTAGTTGCAATAATCGTGTACTAATGGATAGGAAATATTTATAGATTCTTATCAAACTATAAGAAGTCTAGTTCTTATGCAATAAAGGATTTTTAGTTTACTATCATGATTTTTTGATCAAAAGTGCATAGTTGATATCTCTTGTGGGCATGCCAATTTGAGCAATGGCTACTCGAGGTACTACCAACCCATATTATTTTTTGTACTAGATTATGTGTTATATTTTTGTGTCAATTTATCTGAATTCTCACTTGAATGTATGTGAATCCCATGAATAATGTTTTGTAGCATGAATTATATTCTATAAAATGACATCGAGTTAGTCTCCAGAGAAGTTAGAAGTTAGAAGTTAGTAGTGCTAGTTAATTGCAAGTTTAGATTCAGTAGTTAGCAGTGACAACATTAAGAAGAAGGTACCCATAGCATAAGCAATAGATTCATTTTGTTTCCCCTATTTTGTAATTTTACATTTTCTTTTCTTTTCCATCCTTTAGAGTTTTCATTAGATGTGTGACCACCTATGTTTCATTGATATAGGGCGTAGTTAGAATCCTTGACGACACATATATTGCCAACAATGTCAAAAGCTTACAAGCCCTAGTTGATAATTTAATGAATCATTTGTGAGGGTTTAGTGAACTAGTGAACTATTCAATTAGGAACCTATCCTTTGAATTATGTGTCTACTCATAAACACCAAGTTGATTGAACATTAGAAAGGCCTTACAACAAAAAATTTGATTTCCATCATATCAAACCTTAGAGGAAAGAAACTTAGTTTGTAGATCATTAAACATTTTAGCAACATAATGATATGTAAATTAAAATTTAAAGAACAAAAGAATAGGTAGATGAGAATGAACACAATTATATGTGGGGAAAACCCTTTTGGGTAAAAACCCCACACTCCAACAACACAAAACCATTATATTATCAACAATAAAACTAGTTACAATACAATTAGAGATACTATGCTCATGTAGGATTGAACCAATGTATCTGTCTGTAACAACATTATTACAATACACTTACAGGCGCACAACTTAAACTTGGAGATTACATATTGCTCTTCTGGAGAAAATCTGTTAGCATAAACCCTATGAATAACTCTCCTCTCTTGAATCCACTAGCATAACACTTGTATATATAGATTTTATAGTGCCTAGGATAGAAGTTTCCTCAAACCCACACCCATGCATGAACATGCAACAAGAAAGGAACCACATGCAAAAGCATGCAACATGTACATGCAAAAAATCACCTATGAAAAATATGTGCATCCACATTCCAAGTTTGACTCAACTAGGAATAGAAACTACATCCATACACAACTCCTATTGAGAATAGCAACATCCAATCTTGAATTTTCAAAGTGGGAACCAAATTCCACAAAAGTAGGCACATCCCATAGTTAACTCAACATGCCTTGATACATGTCACCTCTATGCAACTCCATGAAGTTTTTACAAACTCCTCTCTCCAAATGAGTGCCCAAGTGACAAGTTTCACTATGACACACCTCCATGAAGTATGGAAAATAAACAATGCTTGAAATAAGTGTTTGGATGACAAGTGGAACTATGTTAAGCTCCACACCTTGCATGTAGGATATAACACTCCTTGACGAGTCCTGCAAAGTGCTATGACAACTATTATAGTTGGAAACTTAGGATATATCAATATTTGCACAATTATTATCCCAAAATTAATGATACGAATCAAAAATATGAGACACCTTAATCCCACCAATCTTCCACTTGTTGAAGACCTTCCAAGATTCCATGAAATCAATAGGATTTAATTGCTAAGAGTCAATCAATGAAAAAACATTATCACAACCATACATGAAATCACATGAATCTCGAACAATGCTCTCATGCTCCAATCAAGACACCTACAAAAAAATCCAAGATGTCCACCATCTTAGGTAACAATTCCTACCATCCTCCAAAGGAAAGGAACAAGCCATGGTGTGTATGCACTAGTCTAAAGAACACAAGCATTAGATCCAACCAATAGAAAAGGCTATAAGATACTACCACAACTCCACTGTTCTCACGAGCTAAACAAAATCTCAACCCACTTCAAGCACAAAACTAGAAGAAAAATTTGAAGCCAAAGGATCCTTTAGAGGACAAGATAAACCATCAGCTAGAACAACAACCAAAAATAGGTTGTCCTCATCTAACTAATGAGCCCACAAGAATGAAAATAACACCTATAGAAAATGCTAATCTATCCAATATACTATACCTCAAAGGTATCCACGACATCAAAAAACTCATGGCAACAACATATCTAGCCCATCAACCACAATCACAAGCTCCCTATGCCAAAACAATCGATGAAGATAGACACATCTAAGAACTCCCACTACATGGGTAACATCTATTCTAAAAAGACATCAAGGCACACCGAGTCTACCAGTAGAACCATATAGAGGATGTATCCATGTAGTATCCAAAAAATCCATTATGAAATTCACAACTTGCAACCAAATCTTTGCAAGTACATCTCTCACCACAAGTCTCCAAAACTCTCCCATGTTCTCCACATTTGAAAAAAGGAGAGAGATAAAAGTACCTCCATTTCATCACCCAAAACTAAATGACAATACATGACTACAAACAAGTGATCACCATAGCTCCACATAGGATCTCAACTCCAACATCATGTGAATCCAAACATCTAGGAAGAAAACCAACACCAAAGAGAGAAACTTTGCACATCATGTACATGTATAATGTCCTTTTGTGTACACCTCTAAATGCTCAACTATGTCAAGTATGATTTCCTCCAGAACCCTAAGAGAAAATCCTTAACAACACCCATCTTGTTCAATCTCCAAGATAAAACACAACATATGCATCATGTAATCACATGGATGTAAGCTTTTCAAGAGAAGACCAAAAAAATTCCATTTCCCATATCAGTAAATCAACCCACTACCATTCCTAAACTCCTCATAAATGACATCACAATTTCAACTCATATGCTCAATGAGATAACCATGTTGAACATCTCTCATAATGAAACCTCCAAAACCATCTAACCATAGCTCAAGATCCATATTCATGAAAGATAAGAATAACACCTAAGAGGAACAAAGGGTTATGTCCCTCAAGTGACAAACTATCGAGTAGACCAAGAGTGGGGAATGAGAAAGCTCCTCCAAGATATCCAAGTCATCATGAATCATCTAAGATCAATATCCTCACAATTCTATTGATGAACTCACATCCATGTCTAGGTGAAAAGCTCCTCAGACTTCCTACTGAGATCTCATCAAGACTACCCATCTCAACATATTCTCTCATCTCAAGATAAATACAACCTCACCCACATCTCCATGCATCCATGAGCACTAACAACCAATAAACCTATGCTAAGCTTCAAATGAAAACATTGCACTCTCATGGATCTCTCAAGCACATGACCAACATACTCAAAATATCGAGAACTCTATAGATCACTGCTAAAGCTCCAAATATAGTTAGAAACCTATCATGATATCATGATCTAAATAGTATAATTCCAACACTCTAATGTGTAGTCAAGAATCCATCGTGGAACAACACTAGAACATATCCTCTCAACAAAGGATCACCATATCCTCCAAGGAGATCACATGCTCCAAGTGAACAAAGCATGGTATCAAGAGCAATGTAGTGTGCCAAAAATCTTTAATGTTCCATAAAGAGTATAGCATGACATACCAACAACATACTCTAAACCAACATCACCTATCAAGCATTACCAACACCCCAACCAAATACTCCAAGAGTCCTCCATGACTCTAATGTATTACACATCTTCAATCTCACGAAGATGACCATCTCCAAATAGTATCCATGCAAATGCAAAAGAACCCTTCTAAAATAATAGGATCTAAGAACTCCTCCTATTACATCTACAACACTAAAGAATATCATCCATCACCAAGTGATGAATCCACAGTCACTGCTAAAGCTCCCATTGAACAGTGATATCAAGCTCTCCAAGCATCATGACTTAACCATCTCCTAATCTAAAGATCCTCTAGGTCCACACACCCACATGTCTATCTGACAATAATATTAAGTGGTACCAAGATCTCCAAGGCAAGGAAATACACCATCACTATCACAATATCTCACACAAAATAGTGTATCCAAGCTATCCATGACATCATGATAAACATGCTACAAGTCTTGACAATCGACTATCCAAGTACTCAACACCATCCTCTCATCCCAATGCAACACATACCAATATACAAGTGACCACATAAAAGGTCAATTAATGAACTCTACATCAACTCTGAATTAATCCCATGGATATAAAAAATCCACATTTGAGTTATCTCACTAAAACCAATGGGTAGCTAATCCACAAACTACATAACTCAAAGATCCCAATCATTGAAGCATGCAAACCCATAATAATATTAGTAACATGCAAGGCTGATATATCAAAGAAGATATCATATAGTTTTTCATGACTCAAACACCAGATCACCAATAGATCCAATTTTCCAAAAAAACCCACAATAGAGCACCATAGTCAAGAACCTTGCAAGCATTCACCATTAAAATGATGAGTGACTAGTCATTTACCAATATCTCCACACAAAGAATATCTGATATCTCAAACCATGCATTAAGCATGCATACAGAGCTACAATTATTTTATATCCAAAATCATCCAAAGATAATGACCCATAAAATAATTATCTGTAGATCTACATTAACTACAAGTTTTATTTAACTATGTAAACTCTATAAAACCACCATATTTTCCAACACACATGAAAATCCACATCCACTTATCATCTAGAAGATCCAAATGTTAGAAATAAACATAACAATTAATCCAAAACAATGGATTATCGTGAATATGCATAACCATGAATTTTGATGGAGAATCCATAAAACCATTAGATCCAAGGAACATGAATCTGAGCCATGCAAGTACAAACATCCATCAAGAAAGTAGAGGAACAAGAACTCCAGGCCCATATGTAGGACAACTCCACAATCACCATCATGTACAAGCATTAGAAGAGCTAGGCTATTCCAGAAGCTTTCAAATCATCCAATGATCAACTTCATGACCTTCATACATTCAGGGTTATTGAAACAATTCATTCCAATGTCAGTGGCTAAAAACAAGCACCCAACATAGGCACAACACACCACATTCATAACAACACAAGTATCTCCATATCATTAGGGGGCCCATCTCAAAAACCCAATATGAATACTCTACTACACACAACCATGAAGTGTAACCACACCCCATGCATCAAGGTTATCATACTATCAAATAAGAGCTCCAGATCAATTTCTTATTCATGAAATTTCATGATCAACTCCAAACACTCCATATTTCATGCTATCCTTCACACTTCCTGCTATCTCTTGAAAACAAGATCAACTATAGAGCTTTCGTTCAAACAATGATTAATCATCAACCAATTCCTTCAAGATAGATTCCCTCAAGCTTGTTAGGCTAAGTAATCATAATATAAGAAATCTCCAGAACCTTAAACACCATGAATCTTCACATGCATTAACTACAAGCACATGCAAGTAATGTGCAAGCTCATGAAAGTACATGTAACTAATAGTCAAGTACATGCAACTAACATACATGCACATACAAGCATACACAAAACATGGATCTTAGCTCTGATACCAAATGAAGGGAAATGAAGATCCCTAAAATCCATCTGAGAATCAGTATATGCCTCTAGTATATTTTATTTTCATGATACAAGCACATACAACTATGTCTTTAAAGTGAAAATAAATATGGTTTAATTTCCATCACATTAACCCTTAGAGGAAAGAAACATAGTTTTTCAGATCATTAAACAATTTAGCAACATAACATGTAAATTGACATTTTAAGAACAAAAGAATAGTCAAAAGAGAAATAACATAGATATAAATGGGGAAAACCCTTTCAGGTAGAAAAACACACACTCCAACAACACATAACCATTGTATTATCAACAACAAAACCAATTATAATAAAATTAGAGAGTCTATTCTCATGTAGGCTTGAAACTGAACTTGGAGATTACATCTTGCTCTTTTGGAGAAAATTTGGTAGCATAGCCCCTATGAATAACTCTCCTCTCTTGACTCCTCTAACATAACACCTATATATATAAAGTTTATAACGCCTAGGATAGAAGTTTCCTCAAACACATGCCCATGTATGAACATGCAACAAGAAAGGCGCCATGTACAAAATCATGGAACATGCACATGCAAAAATGCACCTATCAAAAATCTTGGTGTCCACATTCCAAGTTTGACTCAACTAGGAATAGAAATTGTATCCATGCATAACTCCTATTTCAAATAGCAACATCCAATCTTGACATTTTAAAGTGGGCTCTAAATTCCACAAAATTAGGTACATGCCATAGTTAACTCAACATGCCTTGACACATGTCACCTTCATGCAACTTTGAGAAGTTTTTACAAAATCCTCTCTCCAAATGAGCACCCAATTGACAAGTGTCACTATGAAACACCTCCATGAAGTATGCACAATAAAAAATTCTTCAAATAAGTGCCTGGGTGACAAGTGGCACTCCGTTGAGCTCCACACCTTGCATGTAGAATATAACACTCCCCGATGGGTCCCACAAAGTGCTATGACAACTATTATAGTTGGAAAATTAGGATATATCAATATTTACACAATTATCTATCTAAAAATTAATGTTAGGACTCAAAAGGTTCAAACACCTTAATCCCAACACATTCCACCTAAAAATTTAATAATATTTTTGGCACAAAGATTTCCCTAAAGTATAATATCAAGAAAACCAAGGATTTTGACACCATTTAATTGACAATATAAATTATCAGAAAATTTTCTATTTTTTTGTATGTTTTCTTGGAAGATAGTCAAAAGAAAGAGTTATAAACATGGTTAGTACTGAGAATATAAGAGAAAACCTATAATTTAATAGCCATAGAAAGAGGATTATTAATCCAACAATATGTGTTTTTTAAAACATTTGGATAACATCATTCCAAAAACATAAAGGTAATTCTTAATTTAGAAAAAATAGGTCACTACGAGTTTTAATATGTCACCATGTTGAATCCATTTCTAATTAAATGTACACTAAACTAGCTAATATTGAGAGAAGAGGATTGCTAGGAGCATTGAGTAATATTACATTAATTAATGATAATAAGGATAATAAATAAATATTCAATAACTTCATGGAATGGGTGATAGATTAATTATTTCCTACAGGAGAAAAGGAATCATCCACAAAATAACCACTAAAAAATTATCTATGAGGTAAACCAAGGAGGGATATCCCTTTAACAAGGCCTTAAAAGTGTAAATATATAAGATGTAGTTGAAGTTGTCAATAGAGAGCACATATAAGGAGGGAGATAAAATGTATCTTGGTCAAATAGATCTAAAGAATCCAAATTTATTAAATTGAGTTCTAGTAATTGTAATACAAGAAGAAGCATCAAGAAAAAGACCTCGAATCATTTTTAAAAATTACCCAAATCCATGAGCATAGATCATTTCCAAAATGAATTTCCACCCAATACTATCATAATATTTTTGAAAGTTAATTTTGATAGAGAGTGGTCTCTTGAGAGAAGATCAAACTCACTCTATTCCTTCTTAAAGATACATGATATTGTATAAGATAAACTGAGTACATAAAAATCATGTTTTTCAATGCATAACAATCAAAGATAACAAGTATCTAATGTGAGGAGCCATGGATTTAGAATTATCTTATATAACACATTAACAAGAGAAATAGGTTACTAATAGGTGATAATATCACAATCCCCTTATTTGGGAATAATTTATTGTTTCCTTTGTTGATGATAGGCTCTAAATAATTAGCATTCATAGAATCCAACTATTATACTTTGTGAAGATCAAGACCAATAATGTTGGATCAAAAAAATTGATAGAATTTAGAAGGAAATACTTAAAAAGAAAGAGATTTGTCACATTTCATCTATAGTTTTGAGGAGATCAAAATGGGTTTTATTGATTTCAAGAAGATTGCAAGGAATGACCATGAGGTATTCAATGAGAGTATCTTCATTGGTATAGAAGAATTTTGTATTGCATAGGCAATACTGTGTTGTAAACTAAGGCCTTATGATATTATGAATTTTTTTGAGATGGTACAATTATTCTTAGCATCTCATATTACATTATCAAATTTATAGAATAAATAAGATGTAAAAATTATTTAGGACTTATTTTCTTAGCACACCTAGAGATTGACAGGGGTAGTGAATCAGTCTACTCAAAAACTTAAGCTCTTCCAAAACTTGAACTTTTTAGCACTTAACCAAATCAAAACTCTTAAAAAAAATAGTAGCATAGAAGGGTATAATAGTATAAGACTTCAACAACTTCAACAATCAAAGATATAACAATTCTAACTCTGATCATATTAGAAGCAAAGATAAAAGAGACAAGAACACACATCCACAAGATGACACCAGATTTATGTGTAAAACCCAATGGGGGAAAAACCACAGTGAGAGTTAACTCACAATATAAAGGCTCACTACCAAAAAAGGACCAAGGAGCACAACCTCAGCACAAGATACAAGGACTTACTGAACTGAAGCTAACACAAATTCAAGAGAAAGATACAAGGACCTGATGAGATTCACTATCTCAAAGTAGGATACAAAGATTTAGAGAAAGATTACAATGTTTGTCAACATAACACTCTACTGATTAAGGCATTATAACACATCTGATTCTATCTTTGACACTTTCATACTTCTTCTATGAGATCTTCAAATACAATCAATACTTTCTTGTTCACACACTTGTACTCTTGTCCACATTGTTGCATTTGAAATGATCTTGTATTTATATCCACCATAACACTTCAAAACTTCAATTAGGTCAACTAGGAAGAAGATAAACAATGAATTCAACAAGCTGGCCACCAAAGCATAATGTCGTCTTGTCCCAAAGATAGAGAGGAAAAAAAAAACTCAATACATCTTACAATGTTATCCAAAACAATTCACACCCTAGCACACATCAATCTAAGTCAACATCAAGGAAACATGTAGATGAAACTTGAAGCACATAACCAGTCGGCCCAAAATCATACTTCTAATTGAATTGACTCAATGTAGTTCTAACCAAGATAGGTCAGGGCCCAAAAACATCTTAACACATCTTCAACTTATGGTGTAGACTCCCAAGCACACGACACAAGAAAAGGAACAAGCCCTATCATCCAGATATCCATAAATATCCTAGAAAGAAAACTCAAGACACAATGCAACACCAAAGAGGCAAATCAACAACATGCATATCACATGGGGATATTCCATGAACATCCAACAACACTTACAAAAACTTCTTTTATAAAGACAAGCCACTAGCAACCACCGCAAACCAAACAAGGACTTGTAAATACTTCATCCCAGAAAAACGCAATGCTCTATCATCAGATATAAAATTAACAAATCAACTTGCAGACCACTTCAACACATGAAATTGGAACTAAGATACTGAATAGACATTGAGAAAACATTCACCAAGTTGTAGGAGCAAAGAAATCAATACAGAGACTTGCAAAGCTTTTCTCTAACCAGTCTAGACACCCAAAAACACTGCCAACCTTTTGCAATTCATATAAATCTCCTTGACAATACTAGTGACCTGAAAAGATAGGAGTGCAACATCCACATAACACTAACTTTGAATCTTAGATTGCAAGATCATACCTTCAATGGAAAAGGAATGTAGAGCATTCTCCCAAGTAGACTTCAAGCAACTTCCTGAACCAGGAACACTTAAACAACTTGCAAAGGCCAGAACTTTCTTTTAAAAAACACATGCTTCGTTAGGAACATTAGGAGAGAGCATAAGAAATATTGTAGACCTTCAACAACATCTCTCCACTATCTGCAATATTTCTAAAGCTGAACTAATCTTTATCTTAATGCTTCTAATCCTCATCTTAATATATCATTATGAAACCAACTTTGTTGATAGAAATCATACACAATACTTATTAGATAAGACATGAAATCCAACCACGAACTTCAACAAGGCATGGCATCAGGGACATCAAATGCCAATAATCTCCCTTACTTCTCAAGTATTGACAGCAATGCCAACCACAAACAATTCACCAAGTGTTGTCATCAACCATTGACAACAAGCTCATCAATCACTACCAAACATATAACAAACTTCATCAAGTGTTGACATAAAAGACCACCAACAATCAGTATTGACATGAATGACAACAACTGCCAACATTATTTATCCTCGATCTTAAGTCAATGTGTATGGGCTTAAATTTAAGAATTGCAATATTCATAAGGTTAAAAACCACTTTAAATTTATGTTTAATAGTGTCATCCTAGGTCTCCAATTGTTCATTAAAAGGTGAGAGACAAATTCTATGATAATTGAGATAATTCTCAATAAGTAGCCTATTTATGTCTTCTCCTCAAAATATTGGACCATATATTTGAGAAAGGCAGTGGAAAAATAAATGGTCTTCCTCCAATAATTAATGCATCTAGAGATTCCTTGAGGATAAGAATCTAAGTTTCAAATCCTCCTAGTATGAGTAATGGTCCACCCATGGAAAATATAATTTATTTTGTGATAAAATTATAAAGTCTTAGGATTTTGAGCCCATTGTGCTAATCATTCATTATGAAAATGGATTGGGTGAAATAATTATATGTGAAAAATATAAGATCAAACTAATGAAGTTATTTCAACTAGATGAAAACAAAAAATGTCTTGTTCAAGTAATATCACTCAATTAAACTATTTGAATGCCAATCATCACCTTGTCAAAATTTAGATAAAGTGAACAAGGTGGAAGTGATATTAGAATGACAATGATGGTTTTCCAAAAAAATCTCATTTAGAAACATGCTTTCTTATCTCCAAGGCACTATCACATAGGAAGACGCCTTTATGTGTCCCCTTCAAAGCCAACCTTGTTAAAATGTCTACATAAAATAATGTACATATTGAAGAGATTACACCAAGAATTCCCCATTTTTCTATCAAGCAGTATTAGAGACATAAATTTTAATAATGGTGAGGATACATTGATCAACATTAAAATAATTTAATAATAAATTCCCATTAATGGGTTTGCAAATCCAACTCAAAATCGTTTTATCCAAATTTGGAGAAAACAAAGTGACAACACCTTTCTTACCACCTTCATTTTTTGGAATGCAACATAAATCCAAATGAAATATAGCATTAACTAATGACTGAAGAATAAAACCATTATTTTTAACTTCCTGTACATAGAAGTTTTTAATGAAAAATTGATTAACAACTAGCCTTGAGCATGAACTTCCTTACATCTTACACTAGATGTTTCCATTACTATTACACATTGATATCAATTTGTGTAGCATATATCTTATGGTGCTTTCATGCTATTAGCTTATAGCACTACATTTATTTCATCCTTATATGCTCACATTTTACATGACATGTGTATGGACCTACATGATTATATTTGTCATGGAGCTACCTTACTTTACCTAAGCTTGTCCTCAAATTTGGGGCCAAAATGGGGGAACATGATTTGTTTCCCCCATCTCATGAGCTTATATTCTTATATTGTTTGATTCACACACTAGGTCTAAAAAAATTTCATGTGTCCATTACACATTTTCCTCTCCTCAAATAGAATGTATGTAATCAATTTTAAGGGGGAATATAATACACTTTATATTACCTTATATTTACATGATTTCACACATATATAGACTATGGGGACCAATTCAATTATAAATCCACCAAAACCCTATGTATCATGATTTTATTAATAGATTTTATATGATCTTATTCTTGTGAATATCATTGAGGTCACATCAAATCCAACACCATAATGACCTTGCATATCATCTTTTTAATTTTTCACCTCATGCTCGTCTAATCATTTTCAAGACTAAACTAGTTCCAACTTCACGAACAACCTGTACATCATGACACATTTCTTTGTCCTAACTTCTACGTGATTTAATGGGGAGAAACTCAATCACATTCCTATGGATCCATTTTCAAACTCAAAATTCACATATTGTTTTCCTTTTATAATTGATTGATTTCACTCTTAGTAAAATAAAAACATCAATGGTTGTGATTTATGCTATTGATTCAATTATAAAATTTCAAATAATGATTTTTTGTACAAGGCTGGAGATGTTGAGCTCTAAAAATGTTGAGAAGCTATGAGGTATCATCTTGCTATGTATCATTGAATCCCTTTTCTTAATTTATTTACTACATTAATTTAGCATGAATGATTCATATAGCTCATATGCATGCCAAAGTTGAAGAAAAATTTAGAAGAGAATAGTGCATACCTTGCCTTCTTATCCTCTTATTTTACAATTTTTTTGATCCTATTGTAAATACTCAATTTATGCTATTTTTTGCATAAGCTAACACAAATTCTAAATCCTATTAACTATCACCTAATCCTAGTCTCTAGTGGTCCAAACTAGCCCCATCTATAGTTATTCCCATTACCAAGGCTTGATTGTGGGTGTTTATTTATCCACTAATAAGACCACAAATATGGCCTTAACTTCCTAATTCAAACCTCTTTTCTTGCTTTATTGAGCCATCCCTTTCAAATAATTTGACCAAATTATCCATCAACTTATACACCCAATATTTTTAATTAAGCACTAAGGATATGTATTTAAGGATAAATCCTAGGCCATTAGTTAATCAATAAAAGGATCATCAGTAGGTTGGATATTATTCAAAGAACATCATATAAAAAATAAAAGAATTACATAAACATATACTACATTATTCATTTATTTTTTCTTAGTGTGTATTCAATCAAGTGTTCATTGACAAAGAGAATTGAGTAGTCATCAAGGAGGTTTCATATTTTTCCTTTGTATACTAGCAATATCCTAATATGTTTCTCAACATCACTCGTCTTTATATATACAAAGGCATATGTACTAAAGAGGAGTGTGCAGAACAAATCCATGCAATAAGGATAAAGCTACATGAAGCGGAAAAACCCACATGAGGACTAAATTTGTGAGTGTAACCCTATCCATGACAAAAATATACATTCTAGATAGACCAATACTAGCTCATATAGTGTTGATTTATTTTACAAGTTGGATCCCAATTGTTGTTCATAGTATCAAAAAATTAACTATCAACTGCCCAATAATGACAAATTAAACTAAGCATACCCCAACTCCCCCTTTATCATTTATGATTTTATCAATCTCAACTCTTAATTTTAGGTCTAATTTGCCATTTATTATTTAGATTAGTTAATTAAACTCTAAATTTTAAATTAATTTGGGACTAATTTATTTCATTACAGTTGTATACTTATCCATCGTAAAAAGAATTATTCATTTAAATTTGTGGTAGGTAAATAACTATTTTCATGTAAGAATTTTTTTTTATTACATGTTTCAAATCTTTGCATCATCTTGGAGACCATAATTTCTCACCATCATAAAATGTCTCATGGACTAATTTTAGCCTTTCATGAATATCAATATCATTATCATCACCATTTTTCTAATTAATTATACCCTTTTGAGAATATAAAGTCATTTTTCAATCTAATTTATATTGCATTTATCCAAATTCACTTCAAACCAAAAAAAAACCAACAAAACATCCTTTTAATAATACTTTTTAAATAATTAAAATAATATTTCAGCTTGCAACCAATGCCACTGAAATATTTTCATTACTTGCATTGACAATACTTTAGGGATGCATTAAAATAGACAATTCTGTAATCATATAGTTACATATACAAAGTAAATTATACATAGATTTATTCATTAAGGAGATGGTTGAGAGAATGAAAGAATTCATTAAAATTGAATAGCAAAAGATCAACATTCTACAAAGTAAAAACAGCAAGATCTGTTGTCCCATAAGCTATCTTTAACCTCGCAAATGTTAAAAGTCTTCTATTCTATTCAATAAATAAACTTCTACATAATTTTTATCTTCCTAATTTGAATGATTTTGCAGATAAAATGTGAATGCCATCGTCTTACAAGTTCTTCTAACCGCTCTTTAAATCTTTAGCCATCCCAGAATAAACATCTCTTTCAATCTTTAGCCATCCTTAGAATACACATTGATTTTGCATTCAGCTAAGACCAAATTAATGGCTGATAAAACCTGAATCTAGAAAACCAAAAATCAGTTGAACCTTTACAATCAAAAATTTTATAAAAAAATAAAAATAAAAATTTACATACCTGTAAACTTGTAATATAACATTTCCATGGCATCTATCGAGATCATCCACAAAGATTATTATTTGAGATTGTTCCTCCACATGTTAAGCTAATGTGGACAAAATGACACCCAACCCAGATTGGGTTTTGCCTTCCATTCAAAAGGAATTACTAAAAGAACAATAATAGAAATTTAAACACCCTTCAGAAAATCTGCTAACACTGTAATCTTAAAAAGTTAAATAAAATAAAACTTTGAACTACCTTCAATAAATCCCTCCCAAAAAAGTCACCGTGTATTGAGCTATTGGCCAGGAAATATAGGCGATGAATGGTTCACAGCTTTAATCTAAAAGAAAACTCAAATGCACAAACACAAGTGAAATTGCACACTTTTATCATCAAAACTTCACAATAAAAATCCTGAAACAAATCAATGGTTTTGAAGCTCCAAGAAACAAAATTATCTGACATCAAAACTGGTTAAAAACAAATTTGTGAATCCATGATGGGAACCATTATAAAAATATAAGGCCAGTTTTAAGAATATGTAGAGATAAGTTCAACTCCATTGAAGAGTAACACAATCCAGCTACCAACTACATTCTCTTATATCTTCTCACCATCTTCTGAAAGAAGTGCCCAGCATCTTCTAAAGCAGAGAACAGAGCTCAGAGTGGGGGCTAACCAGGAAAGAAAAGTTCTTTCTTGGGTCGAAAGCAAGAAAGACCCAATAAAATTAAAGAGAATAAGATGCCAATGGGATACATCTGTCCCCAACAAAGATCATCTGTACAAAAGTTAATATCAATCTTTTCCTCCATTGATGTGAAACAGTTTAATGTCTACTACCTCTTTTCCAAAAGGTGGACTGCATATTGCATTAAAGATAAACACAAGTAATATATGATGATGAACACATAAATGGGGATAAAGACACATGAACTTACATTTGACAAGGCCTTTACATGTGTAAGTATTCCAAAGGTAGTTGAAGCCTTCCCCAACAAACACATACAAGGAGGAAAAAGTGTCCTTGTCAAATAGATCTAAGGAATCTAAATTTATTAGGGTGAATTCCATTAATTGTGATGCAAGTAAAGCATCTTGAAAAAGGATTTGAATCGTTTGATAAAATTTTGCCCAAAACCAAGAGCTTCGAGAATTTTCCCAAATGAAATTTCACTCAATACTATCATAATCTTTCTCAAATTCAGTTTGGATAGAGGTTTCTTTTTAGAGAGTATCAGTAAGAGGATCGATTCCACTCCATTCTTTCTTAGAAAGAAATGAGATTGTATAGGATTAAATGATTGCATACAAATCATGTAGTTTGTTGATTTAACATGAAGAGCCATGGATTTAGAAATTATCTTTTTATAATATATTAAAGGGATTAATATGTTAATAGGTGAATAAATCAATATTCCTTTGGTTGATAATAGGTCTTAGAGAATTGATATGCATAGTTTTCTAAATATATTTTGTGAAGACCATGGTTAGTGGTGTCAAATTGAAAAATTTGATGACATGCACAAGGAAATCTATCAAAGAAAAGTGATTTGGCACAAGCCATCTACAATTGTTAAAAGATCACAAAACTAGTTTTATGGGTTCAATGAGATTGCAAGGAATAACTAGAAGGCATTTAATGCAAACATCCTCATTAGCTTGAGAAGAAGTTTGTATTATAGAAACAATTTTGTAATGGTGAAGAAAGGCCTACTAGATATTAAGAAATTTCGTGAAATGGTTTGGTTCTTCTCTAATATCTTATATTTTTGGACTAAATAAGATGAAAAAATTTATAATTACTAATTAGTTCCTAATCTCGAGCAAGTGTGTATGGGCTTAATTTTGAGAACCACAATATTTATAAGCCTCAATCACATTAATTTTATGTATCGAATTAGTGTCCTAGGTCTCCAATTTCTCATTGAAAGGTGAGAGAACTAACTCTTTGAGAGATTTAAAAGAATTCTCAAGAAGTAACCTCTTTAAACTTTCTATTAAAAATCGTGGATTGCTTGCCATATAGTTTGAGAAAGGTGGTAGTAAAATAAATGATATTCCTCCACATATTAATCCATCTAGAAA
Source organism: Sequoia sempervirens (assembly GCA_007258455.2). Classification (NCBI taxonomy): domain Eukaryota; kingdom Viridiplantae; phylum Streptophyta; class Pinopsida; order Cupressales; family Cupressaceae; genus Sequoia; species Sequoia sempervirens. The sequence goes on along the minus strand of VDFB02270651.1, from coordinate 343,899,029 downwards.
TTCACTAAGGATGAGGAACTAAGTTCCAAACCATTCTAATAATAGCAAAGATGTTAGGATTTTGAGAACCTTATTGTGTTGACTATTCAATACAAGGTACAAAATGTTACATATGAATGCATATAAAACCAAACAAACCAAACAATTTAAACCAAATGAAAAGAGAAAAGGTCATGTTCATCCAACATCACTCAATCAAGGTATTTGAAATCTCAATACTCTCTTATCAAAAATTAGAACTTGTGAACAAGGTCAAAATTCTCATGGAATGATAGTGATGGTTGGAGAAAGAAATTCCCAATTCCTTTCACTTGTATAGCCATTCTTCCTTCTTTTTGAAACACTATCACATAGGAAGAAGCCTTCTCTTATCCTCTTTAAATTTAACAATTTTAAAATATATTAATAGAATTTAATATACATCTCTAGAAAGAGACTACTAGCCATTTTAAAATATTTTCTCTCTAGGTAGCATCATTAGAGGCATAAATTTTGGTAATGCTAAGGACACCACCACCAAATTTTTTATTTTTTTTAATAAATTCTTCTTACTGGGATTGCAAACCCTACTAAAAATACTTTAGTTTAAATTTAGAGAAAACAAAGTGACGACTCTTACATGGCCGTCTTTATTTTTAAATCATGTGGCATAAATATTGAAGAAATGTTATAATAACTATTAATTGAATAAATAAAATAAATAATTATAAATTATAAAAAGCCTTTTACTAATAACATTGAGAATTGGCTAGAAATATAATTAGTGAGAAGACGGGATTTCAATTGGCATTGAACGAGAAAATGTAGGAATTTTCAGAATGGGGAACAAAGATGAAGATGACTAGCATTATGAAATTGTTGAGGATGTTTGGAGTGGTAGATAATTTGAGGTTGAATGGAATGAAAACTTGGAGGAGGAGGAGGAAGAACACTTGTTAGATATCTAGGTGGAGGCTCAACAAATAACCTATTATGATAATTATGTATAAAATGGAAAGCCTATTAATGAGAAAGGTGTTAGGTCTCCATCTATTCACATCGTAAACAAGGCTAGTGGGACTTTATATGTCTTTGGTTCAAGCTAAGGGATGTAGAAAATAATTTTGATTCCCTCATATGTTGCAAGTAAATTTGGTAATTCCAATGCTAATAATACTCTTAGTTAGCTTGACAAGTCAAATGTTTTGGATTAGAAGTAGCTTGGGGGCTTTGGATTCCATCTTTCTCCTTGTGTTAGACCTATGGAAAATTATTTTTTCCCTTTCTTCTCTATTGCAAGTAGATGATATATATTTGTTTCATTGATGTTAGATGTTAGGAATGCCATTGGTGGGATCTCTCTAAAACATCTAAATCATGGGGATGTTGTTTCAAGTGATGATTTATGCCATAATTCTAGGTCTAGTGTATCCAATGTGAAGGCTTTAATTATAAATTCTTATCATGGCAAGCAGTGTGGCTCCTAGGTAGATTTACTCAAAGACAAGAATATAGTCTTAGCATGTATTGACTCTCACCCCTCAAACTCTAGTTATCCTATTCTATTAGTGACTATGAGGAATAATAGTAAATTGCTTCTTGAGATCCTAGACAAAGTAGTTGATGAATTTATTGAAATAATATAAAATTCCCTAATTGGGACTTTTGGTGGTACGAAAACTATCTGTTTTTTCAAGAGCTAGGCCAAAAAAAATGGAATTTGAAAGGTTAGCTCAAGATATTTATACTATGGTTAAGGGTTTCTTTCTTATTCCCCTTTTAAACCATGAGGATCTTATTAGAACCCTTTTGGATGACAAATGGTTTCTGAGTACGTCTAGATTATTTTCAAGAAAATAGATTCCAAGCTTTCATCCAAATATAGAGAACACTAATGTGTTTCCTCTTTGGGATAGACTCCAAGTTTTTCTTCTAGAATACAAATAGGATGAAGTGTTAAAGGGTATTGTCGATTCTTTTGGAAATCTTATTACCATCGACATCATTACCAAGTCTAGGAAGAGGATGGTATATGTCTAGTGTGAATGTTAACATGGAATTGGATCTTCCCTCTTATATTAATCTTTCTTCTAAGTCTATTATATGGACTCAACCACTTTCATTTCAACATTACCCTATTTCTCTAAATTAAATATCATAAAGCAAGCCATTATCCTAAGAATTATGTAAAGAACAAGGAATTATGACAACCTATAAAAAAGGGGGTCAATCAACTAAGGAGATGATTTCTCTACTTTAGAGGCATTTGGTTGGGTTGATTACTCCCATTTTAGAAGAGGCATAAGGTGAAGGTAAAGTGTTGGATGCTTTTGAAAATCAATATATTGTAATCTAGGTAGTTACATTATCCAAAATAAGAAAGATACTTTTAGAAAGAATAATGTATTAAAAAATAGAGTGAAACTATTACAACAAAAACATAAAATCTATAAATATTATGAGTTAAGCCAAATATGTGAATGGAAATGGAAAGAACATAAAATCTAAAAACCATAGAAATATACTACAACATTGGATTTATGTTGAGAAATCCTTTCTAAAAAATTCACCAACAAAGGGAGCACCAAGTATGCATTAATCTTCACAAATAATATTACAATATTCAACACACTTCTCTCCTCAATCTTGCAACTATGAACTTGAAACTTCTCATCTCATCTCATGCTTTCTTACAAACCACTACCCTAAGGCTCCAATTTATAGCCAAAAGTAATATAAGAAATAATTGATGGTTTATAATACAATGAACTCAAACCATGAGACAAGTAGTCTACATGAAAAAGATATCTCATCAAATGTTTAAGAGTTATAAGAATCTTTATAGAAGTTTCAAGACTTTTCTCATGAACTTGGGCATCCAACTTCACTAGAAGACAAAATAACATCTCCCTAAGTCCAAAAAATGAAACTAAATAATAAAATATTCTTTCTTACACTCCTATAATATTATATAATTGGGAGAATGTAAAGATCAAGAACATAAAAAAAACTTCCACAAATGAACAAAATAATCACAATAGTATGTCTATCAATATACAATTAAGAGTGTGTAAATACAATGATCGAGCCTTGCACATATAGGAAAGGATGAGGAGGTGAGAAGGTAGGAGTGAAACTATGTCTGCCCCTCCAAAGATGGGACATGTTGATGGTCAAAACAACATAACAACATTAAACAAAATATCACTATTCTATTTCTCTTGAAAAAGAAAGATAACATGTAGCCATCTAACTCCCAAGGTCCTGATAGTTGGTTCTCAATTGTGTTGATATCACTCAGAGGTCAATGTAACTATAATTTGCAAGGGGCCTTTGCTGGTAACAAGGAACAAAATTGCATGAATTCAACTATTCTACGTTTTGGGGGTTTAAATAAAAAGAAAAAGATAGATCAAAGCTTGAAAACCAGAAGAATATGAATAAAACTACTTAACATCTACACATGCATACCAATAATGAGTGTTTCTTCATCCAACCACAACCATGACATGAAAAAACCCATAGAATAATCTATACCATTGCATACATCCACAATGCTAATTCAATCATCATAACTATTCACCAAAATTTCTTCATAAACTTTGAAACAACCATTCACTCATTATTAAAACATAGATCAAATAGATATCATAGCAATTCATTCACAAATAACTTAATGAGACAATCTTAAATCTAGTTCCTTCTATTGACTTTCATCAAACAAGAAACACTTAGGCGCAACAAAACCACTGGCATATGGATTGATTATATATCATTAAAATCATCAAATAAGTCCAACTTGATAACATAAAACTTGCACAAAGTTGTAAAACTGTATCTAAATTTACTTGAAATTTCAGAGTATCTGCTTAACAATTATGAAAACCTAAGACTACTCCTGTCTGTTATCATCAGGTAGCTAAACTTGCTTCAATTATCCGACCTTTACAAAATGGAACCAAATAATACATATAGGTCAAACATGCACAAATTCCTCCCAATTTGGAATCCAGATCCACAAATTAAGAAACAGGGACTGCTAATAAAACTGAACTATTGAACTCTGAGTTAGGAAGCTGGAGCAAAATATTGCACAAATTCAGATTTCCAAAGAAAAAGGTGAAACTAAAGAAGAGAACCGGAACTGAGCCCGCATTAACGTCCTGAACAAGAGGAGAGAAGGAGATGTTACATCAAGCAAAGAAAGTGTTCAACCACAAGTTCACCCCTGATTTACATGCTCAAGGACATATTCAACATAGTTGTCAAACACCTGTTGAAGAGTACCCAAATCAGGTCCATCCAACCAATCATCTTCAAATTTGATCCTCTTTAATTCGGCTGAAACCAACTTCTGTACCTCCTTCAACTTGATCAATTCTCTTCTAGTAACCTTTGCTTCTTCCCTGATATCCATAAACTAATCTAATAATATATCCTCCCCATCATATCCTTTTTGCATTATGTCTTCAAAGCTACCCCTCCATCTCTCCCTCATCTTATCTAAAGAAAGGGCTTCCCTAGCTAAGGTATCTAGATTGACTAGAATGGCTACAATTGCCTCCAATTCTTCAATCTGTTGATTTAAATCTTTTGTCAACTCCTAAATTTAATTCTTATGCTCCTAAATAGCCTTGGACTTGTACCCAATTATCCTCACAACTTTCTCAAAAAAATCCACATTATCATCCTCAAGATTTGAATGTTCAAGCAAGGTTGACTTAGGTACCTTGCTAATGTCCTCAAGCTTCTTAGCATGTTCTTTATATTCTTCATCTTGCTTATCTAGATCTTTGTAATGTTGATCTAAATCCCCTGCCAAGTCGAGAGCCACTCTATGAATCTTAAAACCATCAGCAAGCACGTCATCAACATCATGATTGAGCTTGTCCAACCATCTCTCTATCATTTCCACTTTACTTTTCATCTGAACCAAATCATCAGCCTCTTTCTTTGTTAGTAGGATTGGGGATTCAGGGGCAACAACTTGTTGAGAGATTGGAGTTGTAACATCTTTTAAAAACCTATGCAATTGATCTAATTGTGCCTTAAGCTCATCCTTCTTTTTCTTGTCCTTGATCATCCGAGACTTGGTAGAGGAAGCCACAATATCAATTAAGTTCATTTGTTGATTCCTTGTAGGCCTTCCTAAATTTACCGTGCCCAATTGATAATTGGTCATCTACATATCATCCTGGTTCTTGTCCACCATTGGCATTGCACACTCAACAATAATCTCTCCTGTATCAGTAAGCTTGGTGGAGTGAAGAACCCTAGCCTTTTTCTTGGGCCTTTCCTTTTCAATATCTTTCATCATTTCATCCCAGTTCAATGGATGGGGTTGAACTATTTGCTTCCTTTCTAGGTCAAGCTTCAACCAAGTAGGAGCAACAGGAGTAGTAGCTACTTGGGTCGAAGAATAAGTAGTAGTGGTGGAAGATAGAGGTTGTAATATTGTATTTCCAGGCTGAGAGTCAACTTCTTGCACATTTTGTTGCTAACTCTATGCCTTCTCTTATGCAAGCTTCTCGGCCTCTTCCTTATCTTTCTGCTCCTGCAGTTTCTTTGCTTCCAATTCCTTCCTCAGACGTTCTTCTTCCAACTTTCTTTCCTCTAACATCTGATCTTGTTGCCTTTTCAGATCCTCAACATAGTCCCAAGCTTCTTTAGACTTCTTCTCATAGTCAACAATCTTAGCGATCTCTTTCTCTCTTTCCAAACATTCTTGTTCTTCTCTATTCTTAAGAGCCTCTTCTTGTGCCTTGAATTTGACCTCAAGAACTTCCTTTTCCCTTCTTTGAGAAAAATTCTCTTCCTCAAGATCATGAATCTTCTGCTGTAAAACCAATATATCTATTTCTTCCTGCATCTTGAGCTCCTTCTCCTTTTGTAGCTACTGTTGAGCCAATTCATCAGCCTTAACTTGAGCCTCCAATTCTTGTTGCTTGGTCAATAACACAACTTGTGCTTTAGCATCTTCCTCTTGTTATTTAGCCAATGCCTCAGCTTGTGCCTTGGCATCAGCTTCCCTTTTGGCATCTTCAAAGAGCTTCCATTGGTCCTCCTCTGTCAATATATGCTTGGTCCCTGCATCATTTGTTACATCAAGGGATGCAACTACAGGAGCCTCTTTATCAGATGGAGTGTTTTCAGAATTAGTAGCAATATCATGTATTTCAATTCCAGACTCCATTTCCTTTAGGATCTCAGCTTCCTTGTGAAAAGTTCCCTTTGGGGATTCTTGACCCGGTTCTTGTGTAATAGAGGGTTGAGAAAATCCCTCTCCTGCAACGGATGTGGAAGCACCAACTTGTGCAATTTTCTCATCTTCTTGCATCTCTAGGAGGTCTTGGGCAACCACCTCCTCTTCTGCATTAGAAGGCATAAACTCCAATGGCTCCTTTGGAGGAATTCTTCTCTTTGTCCTTTTGTATTGTGTGGTTCCAACAACCTTTCTCTTCTTGGATGACTAAGCCTTAGGCTGGTTAACCCTCAAACTAACCTAGTGCACACTTCTGTCCAAGACTGGTCTAACAATCTGCTTTATATCTATGGACTCTTCCATATTCCAGTCCACTAGATCAAGAATTTTAGTGCGTATGTTTTCAGCCTCATATTGGGGATCCAAAGTTACCCCATCATCAAATAAAGTCTCTAGGATGTCTTCCTTAATCCCATACTCAACCATGAGTGGGATTGGCACTCTTTCATAATTTCTCCTTCGGAGATCATAATCATCTTGTAGATCCATCCAAAAGTCCTCCAACAAATTGAAATGCTTGTCAAATAGAATGGGAAGCAAAGCCTGCATCTTGTGCCTAGGGTCATAATGCTTCCTAGAAGTGTATAAGCCCAATTTCAGATAAACCAATTCATCACAAATAGCCTTAGCTTCCACAATGTGTGGACAGCTAAACTCACCCAACTTCATTGGAAACTTATGGCAACCGGTCTTGTGTTTGGTGCCAAATTTGAAATTAACCGCCAAAGCCTGATATATAAACTCCATTAAAACAATTCTATTGCCACAACACCTAGGAAGCAAATGAGGATGACCATCAAAGCTTCCTAATCTGAAGTAAGTGAATGTGGGGTATTGGATAAACTAGAGTCCCCATTCATTGATAAAGACCATTGCCTCCCTGCTTAATCTATATCCAACATCTCTAGTGAGCCTGTTAATAACAACATAAAGGAAGGAATCATTAACCCTCCTATAGTGTAACTTTGATGCTTGCAATGTGAGATGATTATAGTGCTCCCACACCTTCTTTTGTCCTTGGGCCTCTCCCAATATGCCAACTGTATGAAGTCCAGGGAAAATCCCCATCCGAGCAGTTGCATAGACCACATAAGAGGTCATAAAGAAACTCTTGGTTTCCCTCACTCTGAGCATCTGATTATGTATACTTTCTGACACCACCATTGGCTATTCAAACTGTTGTTTACCCTCCAAGATAGCATGGATAAATGGGAACATCCATTCTTTAAACTGTGAAGCATCCCTTTTTCCAAACACCCTAGAAAGCAACATGATTATGTCCCCAATTTCTTTATTGAAATCTGCCCTTTTTGGCTGGTCAGGAAGCTTGGTTAGAGACTTTTTCTCTATCCTCATCCAATGCCTATTCATGTAGGATCTATTGGTTTCCTTGTTGCTACTATAAATCTTTATAGCTTCTGCTTCATTCAACTGCTTAGGATTCTGAGGAACGAGTGCATCAAACATGAACCTAGACATTTGAGGTGTTAGTTCAATAATAACATTCCCTTGTGAATCCATACACTGCCTAGTAGTAGGATTGTAAGTGCCAGCAGCTGCTAATACCAATTTTGGACATTGAACAGACAAAGGGAAAAGAGCAACATGTGCGAATCCTAATTGAGCAATCCTCTATTCCCTTGGTGTAACATCTTCATTGAAAATTTCATCCACCAACTCCTCAAAGTTAAAAGGGCCTAAGTTGGTATCTGCGATATCCGCCCAACCAAAATCAACCTTGTTGGTGGTAAGGGTAGCCTCCTTATGTTTGCATCTCAGAGTATAGGGAATCTATTCTACTTTAATCTTCTTTGGTCTAGCTCCTTGCCTTGAAGTTTCTGCTGGTTGGCTCCTTTGAGAAGCCTCATCTGATGCTCCATACATTTCTCAAACTCTACAATAAACTCCTGTGTTAGATGATCAACACATAGAAATCAATACATCAATCAAATTTTTCTTTCATTGGAAGTGGAACTGTAGAAGGATCAAGAATAGGAAACACAGTTTTCAACACCGGCGGGATCAGAATCGGAACAAAATTGGAATGGGAACAAAAAGAGGATCAGAACTGGGACCGGAATGGGAACCAAGGTAGAAACTAATTGCTAGTTCCAAGTTTGATATCCATTCTGACTCCGATTCTGCCTAAGGTCAAGCGGGAAAACTCGAGGATAAGTATATAAAGACAAAACACCGCAATGACTGGAATCAGAGTCGTTTTAGGAACTAGTCCTAGAGAAAACAACCTCAAGACACTTTCATTCCCGAGTTCGCTCCCGCCAATTCAATATGCAAAACAAAGTGTGTTTTCAAAAGACACAGTCACATGAATTTAAAGACCTGAGTCACATGGGCTTATGAGGAAATCAGAAACATAAGGGATTAACCCCCCAATAGCTCAACCGTATGAAAGCCAATTTAAACCCTAGGAAAAGACTATTTTGTAAAGGTTGTCAAGGAAACCCTAGCTTGCTTGACACATTGACTTTGAAAATTAGGGCATCACAAAAACCCAAAGCGGAAAACATAGAGTCGACACAGGATTGAAGCAAGAAAAGGGTTTTCAAAATGAAATCCATCATTCAAGCACAAAAAACCCTCACAAATTGAAACCCTAATTAGAAACTAGGGCACGACAAAAACCACCTGTCACAAAAGCGACAACAAACAAAAAAATGACAAACGAAAAAGAAACAAAAATGGAACGGGAAAGAACATAAAAGAAAAAGAAAAGAGAACAAAAAGAAAAGGAAAAAGAAACGAGTGAAGAAATCACAAAAACAAGACTTCTACAGATGTGCCAAAACACAACACACAACAAAACAACGCGAAACGGGAAACAAAAAGGGAAAATAAACCTACCTTAAAACGTTCTCAAGAAATGACTGAAATCTGACCAAGATTTGCTCTACAAATCACTTCCACAATCCAATCGATCCTCTCGAAGTTCTTCTGGCTCTGGCGTGCTTAAATGTCTTGAATAATCAAAGATGATGAGCTAGTTAAATGTGATTAGGAATTTAAAATCAATTCATGCGTGCGAAGAGACTACAATTAATTCCATTAATACAGTTGGTCAGAGGCAGAGTAAACAATGTGAACAGGAAGTTAAGTACCGTGAACACTCAAAGTAGGGCGAACGCGGACCCAAATCAGAGACAACATAAAGAAACTTGTAAAAATTCCCCTACCCAGTTTCCAACCTAGTTTCGGTCCCGCAACAAAGCAACAGCGAGGAAAAAGAAACAACGTGGGTGGACACGAAGTCATAATCGAAACAAAACTTTCACAAAGTTCAAAGTTTAGTTCTGGTTCCGGTTCTGATTCCAACCAAGTTGCAGGAACACAAAAAAGACACACAAGAACAAAGGGAAGCGGGTTCGGAACGAAAACCGGACCCGACCCAAACACCAAAGAAACAATGAGACAAAGCAAACCAGCGGAGTCAGAATTGAGATGGGAACAAAAACTAGAAATTTAGAAAATTCCAAGTTAGATTCCAATCCCAGTTTTGCTTCCAGACGGGCAAAACAAAACACAAGGAAAACAACAAACAACCCAAAGGAGAAAGCAAACTCGAGAGTGCCAGACAAATCGACAGACAATGAAAGGAAACACAGAAGAGAAGGCGGACCCGGGGTCGGAACCAAACTTGGACTAGGAACTCTGAAGAAGTTCTGAATCTAGTTTCATTTTCAGCTTCGCTTTGACAAAGAAAAATAACAAAAGACTTAGGAGCAAAACAAGACAACTCCTAAGACCCGAAAAAAAACCCAAAAATAATAAAAAACAAAGGGGGACCCATTTTGTTCCAAAATAATAATGGGGTGGTTATGCAAGGCATAACAGGACACTTGTGAAATCACTTGACAAGTTTGTTGTAAAGTGTCAATAAGTGTCTCAAGTCATGAGGACACATGTCTCAACCATATGAAGTGAGAAAAATAAAAATAAACCTAAGTAAACTTAAGCTAGGTGTGAATAGGTCAATCCTAGAAAGGTGATTATCTAACTTGGTATGATAATGACTCTATTTACACTAAAACCCCCCTTAAGTGCAACTTATGTAGTAATTTATGTATTAATGATGAGTCCCAACTATTAAGCCATGTTAGGTACTCATGTACAAATTTCTCATAAAATGGAGTAAAGGAGAAAAACCTCATGGAAAATAAAAGCCCCTCTCCAAAAGAGAAAATGATGCAATGAAATAAAATGTACAAGTGAAGAAGATAGTAGGACTCATGATGATCCCTAAAGGACTAATTCTTTCACAAAAGTACAAGAAATTTCCCCCCCATAGGAGAGAAAAATAGAGACTATGGAGCTCCCCATAAGATCATAGAACCTACAGTGTTGAATGATTCTTGAAGAAGAATGCAAAATGTGATCCTTGAATGTCAAAAAAAAAATCTTCCTCATGGAAGAAGAACTATAGATAGATGCATGACATTTTCCCATGTGAGAAGAATGGAAGTATTTGAATGATTCACAAGATCCAAAGACAATAGTGAAGTTTTTGAAAGCTACTCAAATGCTCCATGTGAAGGTTGATGTTGAACATAAACCAAAGATGTAGATGGGTTAACAATAATTTTTGATATGGCTATCACCAAAGGTGCATGCCAACTTTGTCAAATGGGATTCACTAAATTTTTTTGATATGCCATATAAGTAATCATCCTAATCAACTGTAGTGGAAAAACAACTATGAATATCTTGTTGCCTTGAATCATGAGAAACCAATGATGTTGAAACATTCAATACTAAAGAAGTAGAATATGGAGGACATGTGATATCAATGTAAGGTGAAGGAACTGATGAGGAGGAGAGAACTCGAAGGATCAAAAAACCAAACTATATCTTCTTATACATGTTGAAGGTATTAGTGTCTTCTATACTCAAACCATCATCAAAGTCTATCGAACTGGAAAGAAAGAAAGGGAACACAATTTGGAATCATGATCAACGTGACCTATTGTAATGATGTCTCTACTCTACAAATCTTGGATGATCATAAAATGTGGTGTGAACTCAACTATTTTTCTTGTGCCACTATGTGCAATCTGATAAATGGAAAGGAGATTATTGGATAGGGAAGGTACATAAAGTACATCATTTAATTTTCCTTCTCTAATTTAAATATATCCTTTTCCAAGAGCTAACATATAGGTTTTATTTTTCATATAAATATTAGTGGGAATAAACAAGGCTCAACTATAGAAAAAAGTTCCTTGGATGCAACCATGTGATGCAATACCCTAGAATCAAGAATCCACTTGTTTGATGTGTTTTCTGCAGAAGTAATGAGTGACATACCCTTATTCTTATCCTTTGTTGAAAATGTGGATGATGTGGATGCAGAAAGAGAAGAACCACCTATCTTAGGCAATTTAATTTTAGTTTGTTGAAGAAGAGTCTTCAATTCATCAATTTCCTTTTTGTAACATTGGTGTTCTTCATGCCCTAGTCTCTTACAATATGTATATTTGGGCTTGTCCTTAGAAATTTTCCCTTTTATGAGGGAGATGAATCCGATGAAGTTTTTTTTATCCTTTAGCTTGATCCTTAGTTTTTTTCTTTCCCTTAGATGATTGAGCAACTAATGCTCAATTTTTTGAAAAGGTGATAGCATCCATAAAGATTAATTTAGATTATTCTCTTGTGATTCTATCATAAAACTATTTAAAAGAAGGAATTATATGTTTTGTTCCAAGAGCATCCATTGTAGAGTAGAAAGAAGAAGCAAACATTTGATAAGGACCTTTTAGATTTGATAGAATCAAGAAGACACATTCTTTGTTTGTTTTTGTTTTACCACAACCTTGAACTCTAGAAAGAAAAGGCTTAAATTGAACCAATAAATCTTCACAGATGGAAATAAATTAGGAGACAACTTTTAATTCTACATCCAATTATAGAATCTTGAACTTTATCAAGTTTACTAAAGAGAATTTGAATTTCCATGTGTGGAAATTATGTGGTGTTAACAAATCAATTTTTGGATTCATGACACACACACAACAAGGAACTTGAATAGTGTCTTACCAAACCCACCAAAATTATATTATATCTAAATGTAGACCCCCTAGAAAGATGCAAGATAAGATTTATAAGATTTTGTAAAGTTTGGAAGCCAAATCACCTATTTATAACACAAATATTTTTACAAATATTGAGAAAAAGGATTTCCATAACTTAAATTTGACTATAAATCTAGAATCCTCATGATTTTTTGATGAATTTCAAAAAAAGTGCCAATTTTCGACAAACAGGGTGAAATTTATGTCCCATCAAAAATTGCACAAATTACACTAATTTTTGGAGGTTAAAACATAAATTAAAAAAGTACAATTTTGAAAATGTATTGATGCTAAAATGTCGACAACAGAACCAACTTCCCATCGACTATTCACACTTGAAAAAATACCCCCTCGTATACAAATTATGCAAAAATTGAAAAAAAAAACCAATATAGTTTAATGGTTAGTAAAAACCCACTAATCTATTAAGTGACCTCAAACAACTATTGTGACATTAAATGTCAACAATGGATAGATGACCTGGTCAAAGTAGTCGTTGATAAGTCATTGCATATACAAGAGTTTGCATATGAACATTGCGTGCAAGTTGATTAAATAGGTCATGTGGTGCTTGAGAGCCCAGATCAATGGTGATTTACAGTCGACTGAGTCTTTGGAGATATTGTAGAGAGACCCAAATTCTCTTAACAGAGGTGAGAAGGTCACTGGAGCTTGTAGAGTGGTGTGTGAAATACCAAGTTTTTGGGTGCTTTGAATGCATGTAGGGCTACGTGGGGAGAAAATCAACATAAGAATGTTATTGGATTGATGACCCCATGCCTAAATTGAAACCTTCAACTAATTTGTGAAGCACCTGCATTGAGTTGAATCTTTCTTCACACTACGTAAGGATGTGGAGTCATGGGAGTGTAAGTTGCCCAACAATAATATTTGGGCTGGTTGCTACAGAGAAACCCTTTGATTTCTACAAGAATCTTGAGGTTGGAAAAGGTAGAGGTAGTGTACTTGGGGCCGCAAGGAGATGTGTGGAGGTCACATGATCAGAGGTCGTGCATATAATAGAACACATGCCTCAATCATATGAAGTGAGATAAAAGAAAAAGAAACTTAAGTAAACTTAAGCTAGGTGTGAGTAGTTAAATCCTAGAAAGGTGATTAGCTAACTAGTTATTATAATGACTCTATTTACACTAACAATATATATTTTTCACACCTCTTACAATACTATATAACTAGTTAGATTCCTTTCCACTTCATTCCAACTATCAAATTTAGTTATCATAGGCCAAATTAAGCTTTCCCACTCAATGCCACCTTGTAAAAATATTCCAAGTGCCTAGCAATATAATATTTAATTATGAAAATGTTTCTCCTCATGTGGGACATCCATGTTCCCCTTCTATGATTCTTAGAGTTGTGTGAAATAATAAACTATTAATATATTAAAATTAAGATACATATCCTAGGATTTCAAAAGTTCTATTATCACAAATACTAACATTCTCCCATTTGATATTTAGATTGTTATGTCATTATAGGGAATCGAGATAAATTAAATCAAGTTCCAAGAGAAGAAAGTCTCATGGTCTCCCTACACCAAGAGAACTCTATGACCACTAGTTTAGTAAGTGAATTTGCAACATTCTCACAAGTGTCAACCTTTTGAAACAAGACCATATCATTCTCTACCATCTCTTGAACAAAGTGATAATGTACATCAACATGTTTAGTAAAAGCATGATACATAAAATTCTCAAACAAAAATTATACTCTAACTATCACATCTAATTTGAACCAATTTACAACCAAAACTAGAGATAACTTTAAACCTTGTCCCCTATTAAATATATAAAATATTGAAAAAAACAAATATATTTTCTTCTCATGTATCTCTTCTAGGTTGCCTTTGTAATTTAAGGCTTGTTTTTTTCATGTATGTAAAGAACTAAGGTAGTTATACTTTAATAATTTTGTTGGAGGTTGCATATTACAAACTACGTTGAAGCTACGATAAATGTATGTACACATTCAAAAACTAAAGATTTGACATTGCCAATCAGCCTTAACTAGGATTATAAATGGAAAGCTTATGTTTGATAGCCAAATGTAGCCCAAAAACAATTCCTTAAGTTATTTAACTACATTAATATTTCAGTTGTATGATAAATTAATTCTTCATCATTAACATTAGGAATAAGATTCAAGAATGCTAAAATAATTAAATATTATTAAACAAATGTTAGTTTTTAGTTTTTGGTTCAATTTGGAATGACTCTTTTATATGTTCTAAAGTAATTTATTTTTTATTGAAAAAAAATAGAGCCCATTAGTTGAATGTATAAAATCTAAAAAGATTGTTTTTTAGGGTTAGTTTTGTAACCTTAAGTGGATACAAACTATACCTATGAATCTCATGAATCTTAAGTTTTGTTATTAAACTATTTTTTTCTTTCTCCCAATTGAAATCAAAGTTTTTCATTTGATAGACTTTTAAAAAATATTTTTGTTAGGGTTGATTTCACAACCTTAAGTTGGATCCAAACCAAATATTTTTGAATTATGCGAATCTAATTTTTACTTTTTTAATAAAATTTTGTATTTTTCTTGAGAAGACAATTAACCTTATGTTTTAGTGTTGATGGCATACTTTAAGTAAAAAAAGAAGAGAAGAAACTATAACCACTAATTAAAATATTAAAAATATATATTATTTAAACCGACATTATACAAAAAGGTATTTTTAGTTTTTAAAATTATTATTTACATGACTAGTGTAAGGCCTAACTAATGTCTAGTCAACCTAGTGTTAGACACAATTCAGAGGAAGGGTTCCTAGCTGAACAATCCACTAAACCCTTGCTAAGGCTTCATTTAATTATCAACTAGGGCTTCATAATCTTTTGATGATGTTGGCACTATATGTGCATTTACGGACTCTACACGGCCTATATAATCAAGTATAAGTGGTTTTGATAGTTGGTTAAAATGTGCTCGTAGCGCGACCCAAAACCCTTTTACAAACATGAACAAGGCTGCAGAAAAGACAACCTGTAGCTAGCCAAAACCCAGCTCCAAAACAAGACTCTTCAAGATTTACATTTAGCATTTTTCTTGTGGGAGCGGAGAGTCATGTCAAAGGAAGGCCTAGAGATTTTAGCTTTGCCCATTACAGTGTAATCCACCTTCTCCACTTGCATCGGGCCTTTGTCGGGCCACAAACGCCAGCTCACATTGTCCCACGGAAGATGCTCCGCCACCGCGGCTCCAGACACCGAATCGCCGTCTGCTAAAGACCAAGCCTGGTTTCACAGGTTTAGTGCCACGCCAGCGACCACGGATCTGCACCACAATCAATAATAACGTTTACAATGTACCTCTCCGCCCCATTTGAGGTGGGGCCGAGGGGATATTCTTAAGACCTTGTGGTTTTAGAAGCAACCACCTCAGAAAAACTCCTATGTTGATTAAATTTCTTCACAACTGTATAATGTTGTTGTGAAACACCATTCCACCAAGTAGCCTTCTTAGCTTTTTTCTCAAATCCGCATTGTGCCGCAACATGTCCTATTTTAAAACACCTTCTGCATCTGAAGGGAATTCCTTCATAATCCAAAGATTGGATCCAAGGACCCTTTGAAGATTTGAGTAAAACCTCAGCAGGCAGTCCTTTTGAAACATCAATTTCAACTAGAATACGAGCAAAGGTGGAATGAAAAATATCAGAAGATTCCTCATCCACCAACAAAAATTTACCAAGGGCTTCACCCACATCCTCCAGAAGAGAGTCACTCCAAAGGTGGAGGGGAAGATTAGGCAACCGAACCCATATCAAAAATTTGTTAAAAGTTTCATACGTAGGGTTGAAATCTGAATGCCAGGGCTTAATCATCAGCAAATATTTGTCCTCCCAACTAAAAAAGTTGTCACATAATATTATATTTCTATCCTAAGCATAATCAGACTTAGCTACAAAAAACCCCTTAACCATGGGGAAAATATGCACTTTACCAAAAATCAGAGGCTCCCATTCGGAGGTGATCCAGGAATGCAGAAGACTAGGCCAAAAACTCCTAAAGTGACAAATAACCCCACAAGCTGAAATCTCAACAACATTATCGTTTATTTCTTCTTCTGTCTCCTCCTTAATCCTCACTAATATGGCGTTGGTTATCGGGATGAACCTGCCAGACGACGATCTGCCAAGATTGAAATTCGCTTTTACCACCTTTGCTTTCGCTGTGGGACCTCTGCCCCTATTCCCTGCGCTTTCTCTAGAACCCTTCACAGTAAATGAAGGACGTGCACTGCCAATACCACCAATGTCGACAACAAATACAAGCTAGAGCCTCCCTCGGGCTTATCTAACGTCAAGGACTTCCCACTACTCCATTCATCAGCCGACACAACATAAGGGCCACCTCCTCCATTTGTCACCGAATTTAAGCATTAGGGAAACCCCCACTGTATCTACATCACGGCGTATTCTTAGCCAAAGTGCTCTCCCCGCCTCACTCACCACTAGCGCCATTAGCCACGCTAATAACTCGCATCCATCCGCTTCAACTCCTAGGTATTTTCTGCCTATTCCTTTTTCCATTCTTTCCTATCAAATATAAGTGGGCTTCTATATACGTGCAAGAAAAACAATAAAGACTATAAAAGTGAAATAAAGCATGGACTACAAAATAGGAAATAACTTAATCTACATTGATGTTGCAAGTATTTTCAGCTTAGCACTATAACTAATAACAACTAACCTAAACTCTACAACTTCATTAACACTACTAACTCTTACTCCCTAAATACTTGAATTATTCTAGAGGACAAATCAAAGACTCAATAAATAAGGTGAATATAAAACAAGATATTATTCATATGTGCATGTAATGAAGAATCTATTGAAATGAATGTAAGAACATGAACATTTATTCTAACAATAAAAATTAAAGGTGGGTGAATAGTACCTTGAGTGGCCATTGCTCAAGTTGTTCCCATAGGATAAAACATATACATGCTACTTGAATCAACTAAACATAATGGAAAAATGAAACATATTCATTGTATATAACTGAACTCTCACAACATGACAAGAATCTTCATAGATCTTTCATTCATGACTACATATCCATAACAATTGATAACAAAAAACTAAAAATGCAAGTTTTTCTACTGGAAAAAAATACTGGAAATATTAAAAACATATGTATCTCTAACTAGATCTACTCCTCAACCACCGATCCAACTATATAGGTTTGGGAGGAGGTTTATTTGCATAAGGATTGAAAACTAAAATTAAATGAATGTGTCCACTCTCCTTTAGAATAGAGAGAGATACAAAGTATTTGCAATAAAACCTATAACTGAAGCAAATAGAACAAGACAACTAGGTTTGCAACTCTACTTTAACGACATTGGTAGAGACATTCTTTGCACAAATAGTCACAACAATTTCCTTGTCCATCACAAACTCCTTTGTCCTTCCATCATCTTATTAAATGCTCTGATGACTCCCAATTGATCACTCCAATGATTTCCTTTATTAACATTTGCAATTGTCACATGCCCAGTTGTTCTAGAATCTCTCTTGCGTATCGTCCTGAAATCATTTAGCTATGGGTTGAGTTCTCTAGTTGTTGTGGGTTGCTATGTTGGCTGCAAAGAGTTAATTCTTCATCCAAATCACACATACTATTAAAAATCAAGAATTAAACATAGATTTAAACTAAAATTCATACACATTCATACATTCATCATGCAAATATCAACATATCATAATCATATTCCCACTCATCAAAGTTTGGTTTGTATGGCATAAAAGATATAAAAAAGTATATAAGTTCAAGAATGTATATGAAATAAGCAACTTAAAGTGTTTGAAAGATATGAACTAAACAAGAGAAAACTAACTATTAATCAGGCTCATCATTCCCCCCAACTAAGCAATTTCTTGTTCTCAAGCAACATTTGGGTCACAGAGGTTGTATTGCAAAGTGATCTCCTTGAAGTATGCAACAACTTCAACTCCCTTAGCATGTATCTCAAATAGTAGCCCTTTCAACATGAAATCTTTGCCAGCCTTAGGTTCTCTGTTGCTTGTACTTCATCTTGGTCCCTCCCTATCCAATGTGGAATAGGGTAGAGAAGGAGAGGTGGATGAATTGTCAGTGGAAACCATGTAATCCCATTGTTCCTAGACATGTCTATATACTTGTGAGACATTTTGATAGTTGCTATAAAAATGTATAGGGAGTGAGGTTCCTTCTTCAATTCAGGGGTTAATTCCTCCCATATCTTCTTTACAAACTATAAGGTGTGATCAATATATCTTATAACTAGTTTCTTTATCCTGGCATAGTCGCGTTCCCTAACATTCATTATTTTCCTTCCTACACCTTTATATTTCAAGAGCTCTAACCATTCATTAATAATTGCATTAGGATCTTTGGATTCATTCCTCAGCTACAAAGCAACTGATTTTCTCCTTTTCAATATATTCCTTCAAGATCTCACCCCTTTGTTGTTCATTCTTGATATAAGAGGCTAGTGCATTAATCTGTAAGTCCCCCACAAATATTAGAGTATTCCATTCTATTTGATCCAAGAGCACAAAATTATGCAAGTAAAACTCACATAATTGATCTTGCATATCCAGTGTAGAGTTAGAGAAAGTTTCTAAAAACAAAAATTTCCAATTCATTGACATTGGAAAATCACTAATTAGTTGGCTAAACTAAAAACATAAGTCTTTTTCTTGCAGAAATAGTGCATAAACTCTTGTAGGAGGTTTGCACTTTAGAATTTGTGTAGCCTTGTCTACTACCTATTCAATATTCACTTTTAACCTTTTTATTTCTACATCCTTCTGCTCAAGTGTCCTAGTGTGTTTTGACATCAACTCATCTTTTTCTTTTTCTCATTCCTTCTTCTCAAAGAAATCTTGGGTTCTTCTCCGTAATTCCACATCTAAGGTCACTATGGATGGTCTAGAGGGAACTGAAAGTGAAGGAATTTGAGCCTGGAGTACTAGTTCTTTTCTTTCTACTTCTATAATATAAAGATGTTTCAATTCATCTAATCTAGACCCATGCTTATATTTACAAAGTTTTCCCTCCAATTCCTCAATTCTTTTGTCCTTCCCACTTTCTCTTTGCTGGTGTGTTTTCAATAAACCTTCTAATTGCTTAATTCTTTCCATAGCCTCTTTTAATTCCTTGCCAATATATTTTTTCTCAACAAAAACTTCTTCATTTATTTCCACAAATTGACCATTCCTTTCACTCACATATTCATTACCCTCAGAGTTAGGGTTCTTTTCCTTGTCTTCTTTGCAACAAAAGCATCCTTTGAATCAGATTCAAAGGTGCTTGTAAAATTCCATGTCTATGCATTAGGTACATTTTCATTACTAGGGGAATCCCCCTTTAATTTTGAGTTGGTCTCAACCATAACAACATCTCCCTTTTTTGCTTTTTAATTGGCCCTCTCATAGCACCTTTCCTCTTCAAGAAGTTTGACTGCCTCCTAGGCTATGTGAATTTCTTCTGCCCTCTTATAGGTGCAAAATAAGATTCATCTTTCCTTTTACTAGTTCTCGGTGTTTTTCTAGAGGTAGGGATTTCTTGGGTATCTCCTGCTACAGGTTGCTCAAAGGCTGCAGGTTAAGTTTCATGTAGGCTCTACTCCTATGGCTCTCCTATGTTGTGGTTAGGTGACACAATAGGAGATCTAGAGGGAATTTCCCTATCTGATACAACAAATTCTTCTTCTCTCTCTAGGACAATAGGTTCTTCAAGGATGCTATTGATATGATTGCAATTATGAAACTCTCCCATGAAACATGTGGAAACTAAACCCTCAAAATTCTCTTTATCAGTAATGTGACTAAGCACAAATGTGACAATGTTGTGTTATTCATTTTTCTTTGTACTCAATACTCATTATTTTCAACAAATTGTAAAGAAATTTGGGAACATTTACACACCTATCATGGTGAATATGGCTTAAAATCTTAAAATGGACTGTATATAATAGGAATTTCCTACCATAAAAAGTCAAGTGTTTGACTATATAAGAAGCTATTTTTTTCCATATCTAAGGTAAGGATAATATTTTTGTACCTTGAGACATTGAGTCTAGGTTTCCTCCATGTTCTCTGAAATTATTCCTTGTAGCTATTACATCTATCTTCACTAGGAACTCCTCTCCTTCCCTTGGAAATCCTAATACCTCAACAATGGTGGCTTCTGAAGTATCCACCTTCAAACCTCTTATAGTCACCTCATCATTTTGTAAAGTAGTAGTAAATTGTTGTGTCATGACTTTGTTGAACTCTGTGCATTTCAAGAAGTAGTCTATCCAACCAACCTGTTGAAAAATAGGTGACACTAGTTTGTCTTCCAATGACTAGGTATGTGTTGCTAGTTTCCTATGAATAATATTGCCACCCATGATACTGCTATTGCTCTGTAATTCCCTTAATTCTACTTTTTTCTAGCTCATTTTTTGTCTGTTATTCCACTATACCACCTTCACTTTGTTGTATTCTCTAAATTCAGCTACTTCCAACCCTTCCTTCTCCTCTCATCCTGGATTGTGTAAGAACAAAGGAAAAATGAAATGGAAAAAAGTTGTAGAGGGTTTTTGGTTTTTGAAAATCAAGAAAATGATAGTACCCCTCCCCCCAACTAAAGGTATTAAGTGTCCTCACTTAATTGTATAGTTCGTGGTGAAGGGTGAGATGGTATATAGTGGAATATCAATTTAGATATGAAAACATGTATAAATAAATGCTAAAACATGTAGGAAATCAATAATCATCTATGTTAATTATGAGAAGTTAATGTACATACCTATAGAATGCTTATGAAATGAAACTTAGCTTGTGTGAAGATTTGAGTGCTGCCAAAAACAAGATTTGATTTGACCGTTCTTAATTGCAGTTGGAAGTGAATGATATGAATGTATGGTGCATGGTGAATTATTGTTAGAAAAGATGTCGATATGTCTGGGTAGATGGAAGATGAAATGATGTGTATGAGATGTGAAAATCAAGAAAGGTAATGGAAATGAAAAGTGTGAGATGGTGTATAGGTTGCATGTGCATAAATGCGATGTATGTGGTTGCATGTATGGAAAATGGTAGTGGAAGTATAGATATGCAATTAATTTGGTGGGGAATTTGGAAATGATTAGTAGTTAATTACTACGGGTTCCTCCAGTAACAGGTCCCTTTCTCAGAGTTGTCACTTTCAGACATGTTGCTATAGGTCCCTTTAGCATTGTTGACCATGATAGAAATTGATTATTGTTGCTTGTCATCTTGTGAAGTATGTGCTTTGTGATTTGTCTTAGAAATCTTACCTACGTAAGAATAGTAGTAGGTGAGCTTGGTAGCTCCTCTACTGAGTCATGTGTAGAACTTGTAGTTCTTGTAGTTGAATTATCAAGTAAAGGCTCAAACTGTTGTATTAATGAAAGAAGGAAATAATTCTTCTACAGTGTTTTCTTATACAACTTTATCCTATGTCCATTAACTAGTAAGGAAAACCTAACTTCATCAATTGTATGCAGTTGTATGGATCCATTGGGAAACACTCGCTTGATTTAATAGGGACCAAGCCACCTTGTTTGTAACTTTCCCTTGTAGTCCTGATATCTTGAGTCATAGAGCAAAGCCCAATCACCTACACTAAATTCCTTGGTTTTGATGAACTGATCATGCCATTTGATTCTCCAATTCTAAACATCTTCAGTGTGGTTTATTGCCTCCATCCTAATTTTATCAAGTGCATTGAGGTTGTGCAATCCCTCCTATTGTGATGTGGATAAGTCCACACCTAATTGAACAATTATTCTCAAGGTTTTGTACTCAATTTCAATAAGAAGAAATGCTTCCTTTCCATACACAAATTCATATGGTATAAACCTTGTTGTGGTTTTCCATGTTGTCCTATAGGCCCAAACTACCTCAGGAAACTTGGCTGCCTAACCTTTCCTATGAATTTGTACTATTTTGGTTAGAATGTTCTCAATCTACCTATTTGTGACTTCCACCTATCCATTAGCTTGAGGGTGGTAAGGTGAGGACTTCCTATGTCTAGAATCTCATACTCTTAAACCAATTTTTTGATCAACTCTGATGTAAACTAGGGTCCTTGGTTTGTGATAATTTCCCTTGGAATGCCATATCTTGTAAATATGTCCTCATAGAGAAAATTTTCTACATTACCATCCCTAGAAAATTGTAAAGCCTTAACCTTCACCCACTTGGTAAAGTAATATGTGCATACCAGTATGTAATCCTTATTTTAGATGTTGGTGATATTGGGCCAATAAAATATAATCCCCATTTGTTAAATGGTGCTATTACTAACTATGGCTATAATGACATTTCATCTATTTTTGTTGGCCTTCCCATTCGCTGACACCTATCACAATCCCTTGTGTATTTAACTGCATCCTTATGAAAAGTTGTCCAATAATAGCCATTTGTGAGAATCTTAAGAGTTGTCCTCTTTGTTGTAAAGTGTCCCCAAGAAGTTTCATCATTGCATGCTTTGAGAATGCCATATACATCATCTTCTTTGATACATCTCCTCATAATGTTATACGAGCCTATGTAAAATAAGTATCTAGCTGTCCAAGAGTAGGAAAAAAAATTGTGAACCAATTGTCTCTTTTCTCTTGGGTAGAAATGAGGTGGTGTCTTCCCTGCTACTAGATAGTTGGTAATGTCTGCAAACCAAGGTGTATGTAGAGATAGAGAAAATAAATGCTCATCTGGGAATGAATCATCAACATCTTCCTCTAATTTGGTTGGTAATTTGGATAGAAAATCTACCACTACATTTGTGTTGCCTGGCTTGTCCACAATGGTGATGCCAAATTCTTGAAGCTACAGTAACCACCTTACAAGCCTACCACAAACCACTAGTTTATTCATGAGATACCTGATTATTGTGTGGTTAGTGTGTATGAATACTAGATATCCTGTAATATAATGCCTAATTTTGTTTACTACATATACCACTACCAACATCTCCTTCTCTTTATTGTATAATTGAGTTCTATCCTTGTAGGATTTTCACGATATAATTGATGCGGGAGCATCTAGTGGTGTAAGGGCAATCTTGCATCACCCAAAAATAGTTAAATTTCAAGTTTCTCGGTTTTAGATGTTTTACTTTTGGATACCCTTTTCGTCATAATGAAATTCCCAATTTACCTTTGTATTTTAGTCCTGGATCAAAAGTTATGGCCCTGAAGTTGGCACTTTCTAGAAGATACAGATTGCAAATGCTCTTTTGAAATTTGAATTTCATGTTGTAAATTTCGTGCCAAACCGCCTAAACTCAAATTGAATGTTGTTTTGGCTCCAAACTAATAAGGAGCTCTATTTATGGTAGGTTTCTAATTTTTGGGTAACTTTTGGGGACAAGCTCGCATATTGCGAAAGGGTTATTTGTAGCTTTCTGTAACTTGCATGTGTTGTAGAACTTGGGGTTTTGAGATCCTCTGCATGTAAGAAGCTCCATTTTCTGAATAATAAAATTTTCTCTTGTTTGTGGGTTATTTTTGTGTCTCGGGTTGTGCCCTCATCAATAATATATGGCATACTCCTTGTTGCTTTCCTTTTTCCCAAGTACAAATCATATAGAAAAATCAGAAGCATCTATATAGATATGGAAATGTAAGGTCCAATTTAGTTCGCTCAAGATAGGGGTTTTAGTCAATGTTGCCTTGAGTGCTTCAAAAGAATGTTGACAAGTAGTTGTCCATTCAAATTCCACATCTTTGGATAGTAAAACAAATAGTGGAGCTACAAGTTTTCTAAAATCTTAGATGAATCTCCTATAATACCCAACATGTCCTAGGAAACTTCTAACATATTTTTGTCTTTGAGGCATAGGGAGTGTTGAGATTATTTCAATTTTGTTGGGGTCCACTTGAATTCCTTCATTTGATACAAAATGTCCCAATACAATCCCTTCTATCATCATCATGAAATATTTTCATGACTCAGGGATAAGTTGTGTTCATGACACCTTTTAGATCCTTCTCTAGATTGTCAAGTTCTTCATCATATGTATTCCCAAATGTTGTGAAATCATCCATGTAAACCTCCATGGAATTATGTTTAAAGTTTGAGAATATACTCAGTACTACCCTATGGAAAGTGGTTGGTGCATTACATAGGCCAAATGGTAAAATGAAATAAGCATATGTACCCTAAGGGCATGTAAATGTTGCCTTGTCCTAGTCTTCTGGGGCAATCTTAATTTTATTGTAGCCACTGAATCTATCCAAAAAAGAGTACTTTTTTCCTGCTAATGAATCAAGCACTTGGTCAATAAAAGGGAGTGGAAAGTGGTCCTTCCTAGTCATAGCATTTAAATCTCAGTATTCTACACATACTCTCCAATTTCCTCATTTCTTTTGGACAATTACTAGAGGTGACACCCATTGACTATCAAAGATAGGATATATAAAGTCTGCATCAAATAATTTTTACAATTCTATTTTAATTGTCTTTGATGCAAGGTTCATTCTCCTTTGTGGTTGTCTTATGGGTTTAAAACCATCATTGATGTAAATCCTATGCATGCACAATTCTGGGTCTATCCCCTTCATGTCATGATAATCCCATGCAAAGGTTGTTGTGTGTGCTTGCAACATAGTTATTAGTGATGTTTTATGTATATCAGTCAATTGACTATTAACATTCAATGTTTTACTTGACATGATCTCTCAATTCTTGGATGTTGTTTGCACTAATGACATGTTAAGTCCTGCTATGTTTTGGATACACTGGTGTGGCAACAAATTGTGAAATATTTGGGAAATTGACTCAAATGAACTGGCAGGGATAATATTTTGCAAAGGATCCTGCAAACATGTTAAGCAGTCCTAATGTTGTGGGTCCCTACATAGTAATTTTGCATGTTGTTTACTATCAAGTCATCCTCATCTTGGTGTTCTAACAGTGGATTGTGTCCAATAGGCACCAAGGCTTGCAAGGAGTATTGATCCTCCTCATCTAGGGTAGGCCAAATGGTTTGTTTTAGGTCTACATGTGGCTGGGTTGGTGGATAAAGGACTAATTTCTTAGCCACATTCCCATTAGAGATAATCATATTTCTAGATATGTAGCCTATGAAGGCATCTTCTGTTGCCAACCATGGTGTTCTTAATATGAGGGGGTAGCTTGCTAGATTAGCCTTTGGCTACAACATGGTGTAGGGGCATTAGGAGCCTCATAAGCATATTTTTGTTATTTTTTGGTTTTAGGTTTGTTATAGTGTTTTCATAAGGTCATTTATGACCATTTGGAATCATATGGATTCATTTTGGAGTGATTAATTGGGTTTTTGCTTTAAAATTGTAAAAGTTGCCAAATGTTGCTAAAAGTTGTTATGAAACTTTGGGAAGGTGTCAAAAATTAAAAAATAGTTACACACAAATCAACAAACCAAAAATAGTTTTTTTTTATTGGGAATGTATAAAGACACCTCCAAAACTTGAATTGGGGGGTTGGAGACATTCTTCTAAAGTTTTGATGAATGAAAACCTTAATTTGTGTGCATTTTTCCGAGTCTTACATTGTTTTCAGGCTTAAGTCATGCATTGTACATCATGGTATGACCCTATATCAAGGACTATAGTATATGGACGAAAAGATATTTTTTTCTAGTTTACAATTATTTTTTTATCATGAAATTTCATTGAGTTTTGTGTGAGATATGACCATTTTGGTGAAGGTTTCCCTATTCTAACAATATTTTTCAGAATATGCAATCTGAAAATGTGATAGTACAGCCATGTATGGTACAATACTGGGATGAAACCAATTGGAATGGATGAATATATGTTTCTATCTTTCAATCCTTTTTTTTTGGGTTATTTTCATGGAGATTTGAATAAGTTATGACCATATATGTGAGGACAGGTCTGAACCCTAACTAGGATTTCCATTTTTGGGAAAAATTCCATAACTTTCTTTTTCACCATTAGATCTTGATTAAAATTGGAGGGAAAGTCTTTAATTATGTTATCTTCAATCCCACTGGAGTGATTGGATTCATTATTTGTTTTGTGAAAGTTATTAATGACTGTTCCTTTCATTTCAGGGCTGTCCTATCAATGTTTTGAAGAATCAATCATTAAATTTGTTTTGTTTTTCCTTTCTTTGCATCATTTTGGTATCAGAGATAGAAGACCCTGAGAGTGCAAGGTATGCACTAGGACAAGAGAGTTGTGAGAGAAATTTTGTTGCAGGAATGAAAGAGAGTCGATGAATTATATCCTCTAATAGTGATGAAACTGGGTAGAAGGTGTGCATATTTATTCCACTAGGAGGAAGTGGGTAGAAGAGGTCTTGGAGAGTGCATCTTCCAAAATCCTGTTGGGTAGAAGATAGTTGTGTGTGTGAAGGTATTGGGATACCAAAAGAATGGAAGTGTTGAGGAGAATAATCCATGAAAACCTAAAGAGTAAGAAGTTGTCAAGCAAGCAACAAGAGATGAGAAGAGAAAGGAATGAGATGAAGAATAAATATGAGAAGGAAAAAAAAGTAAGTATTCAACAAGAGATAATAGGGCTATGAAATTTTTTGGAAAAAATGCAAAAAAAAAATTGAAGAAAGAATATGGAGTATAGTAACAAGTGTGTGGAGTTGGAACATCACCATTCACAAAATTGTCAAGTGATCGATAAAGGAAATTGTGGAAAGAAGAAAGAGGAGACAATTGAGAAGAAAGATAAAAAATTAATCAAGATGATGGAAGAGCTAAGGCCATCCAAGGAAGAGGAAAAATATGAAGAAAATGAGTCCATTGAGACTCAAAATTTTGTTTCTAACAATATTTGTGAGTATGTGTTTACAGGTGCAACAGATGAAGATGAAGATGGAAAATAGTATAAAGAAAAAGGAGAAGTGAATGCAGTGTATGAATATTGTTAAGAAAATGTAGCACAATATGGTGAAGAAGAGGTTGCAAAAACAACAAAGGTACTAGTTTTATTTTTTGATTTTAGGGATGATGAATATGCTGACAAATTGTATTCAAATGATGAAGATGAAGACATGGATAGTGGTAATGTGACATATGAATAAGAACTAGAGTTTTGGAACCTTGAAGCTGAGAAGATGCTAAGTAAGAGAAGATGCAAGAAGAAAGAAAGGTAGAAAAGAATGTGCACCAAGAAACAGGGAGTAGATCAAGCCAAGCATGGAAAAGATTGAGAGGAGGTACAACACAATTGGAGGAAGCGAAAAAAGCATCTGATCATTGTTTGGGGTGGACCTCAAATTTCCTTTTCCTTAGGAGTATGGTTTTAGGTTTGTTAGAGTGTTTTGGAGTCTCATAGGGTCATTTATGACCATTTAGAATCATATGGATTCATTTTGGAGTGATTAATTGGGTTTTTATTTTAAAATTGTAAAAGTTGCCAAATGTTGCTAAAAGTTGTCATGCAACTTTGAAATGTTGTCAAAAAGAAAGAAATTGTTACATGAAAATCAATAAACCATTACAAAATAGTTGGTTTTTATTGGTAATTTATAAATACACCCTCAAAAACTAGAATTAGGGGGTTGGATACATTGTTCTAAAGTTTTGATGAATGAAATCCTTAATTTGTGTGCATTTTTCTGAGTCTTACATTGTTTTCAGGCTGAAGTCATGCATTGTATGGCCTGGTACAACCTCATATCAAGGACTATAATACATTTATGGAAAGATATTTGTTTCTAGTTTACAATTATTTTTGTTTCATTAAATTTCATTGAGTTTTTTGTGAGATATGGCCATTTTGGTGAAGGCTGTCCTGTTTTAACAATGTTTTCCAGAATTTACAGCTTGAAAACATGCTAGTACCACCATGTACAGTACAATATTGGGATGAAACCAATTGTAATGGATTAATATATGTTTCTATATTTCAATAATTTTTCTTTGGGTCATTTTCATGGATTTTCGAATAAGTTATGACCATATCTGTGAGTACAGGTCTGAACCCTAACTAGGATTTCTAGTTTTGGGAAAAATACCATAACTTTCTTTTCCACCATTGGATCTTGATGAAAATTGGAGGGAAAGTCTGTAATTATCTTATCTTCAATCCAACTAGATAAATTGGCTTCATTATTTGCTTTGTGAAAGTTATTAATGACTATTCCTTTCATTTCAGGGTTGTCTTATCAATGTTTGTAAGAATCAGTCATTGAATGTGTTTTGTTTTCCCTTTCTTTGCATCACAACACCATGAATTATATAGGGTACTCATGAATCCAATGTTATCATCAAGTCCTCAATGATACCCTTAGGCTTGATTGTGGACCTATCTAACAATTGCATAACAGTGGGTGTAGGTCCAAGTTCTATCAACTGTAACAACTTCATGGTTTCTTTTTTTATTATATTGATAGATGCTCTCAAGTCAATTAGGGTGTTCTTATTGAGAGTTCCATTTATATTTAAATCCACCACAGGACTCCCAGGGTTTGTATACTTGGGAACAGTTATGTCTCCCAACATGATGTTTGCAAGTTGACCTAGGACTTGTACTATCTGAGGATCTTTCCTCTTCCTTCTTGGAATTTTAAGGAAAAGTTCTCTCATTGTTTTGGTGTAGATAGGAACCTCCTTAATGGATTGGATAAGGGGTATTTTGATACAAAAATATTTAATTTTTCCCAATAGGTCAATTTCAACTTGTGTTTGATGTCTTTAAACTGCTAATCTTTTAGGGAATGGAGGCTCTAGACTTGGATTGGTTTGGTTAACCTGATTTTACTTAGGCTCCTTAGGTTGAGTGTTCAAGGTCTCTATTGGGGGCTCTTCATCAACAAATTCAGTAATTTGAGAGGATGAAGGGCTAACAAAATTCTTCCTTGATCTAAGGTGGACACCACTCACCTCTACCCCATAAGTGGGGCATTGAAAAACTTCATTAGTGTAAGCCTATTGAAAAGGCTTGTTATTGGGGTTAGGTGCAGGTTGGTCTAGCAGATGAGGTGCTCTAGGTGGTTGTGGTGCTGGGTTTGTTGGGTTTGACATAATCTCTTGCTATTGTGGTTGCAAAGGTTGAACTGGTAATTCATATTTTGGTTTTGCCATTGTTGGCCTCTTTGCCACTAGGGTTTCCATTGGTTTTGTTGGGGTTAGCATTGGGAATTATAGTTAGGTCCTTGGTAATTTTGTGATGGCCACATTTTTTTCTATTGTTGGTTCAAATTGGTTTGAGGAATTTTCCATTGCTGGTTATGCATATTGGCCCAAGATTGACGATTCCAATTAGGAAAATTTGAATTATTACCAAGAATGACATGTTATAACTCAAAAGATCTTGGGGCATACCTTGTCTTGGTTGCCATGGTTTCCTTTGACCTATGAATAATACTTGATCATCGTCTCCTTCCAATGCATGAAAATATAATGTCCCTTCAGAGATACTACCTTCTTGCATTTGCAATTAGTCCTTCTTTGTCTACAATGTGGGCAATATTTTGTAAGAGTTGCTTCTGCCTCCTTTTGCTTCTTTTGAAATGGAGAGTATCTTGTTATGTAGCTAGATGGCTGATAATATCCTCCATGTTGGATATCTGATGTAGGGGCATCTGGAAGCATTCAGAAAATTGAGGCAGTTAACAATGAAGTTGCAAAGTACTAGATTACTACATTCGATTGCTAGAGGTTGAGGAGCTGAAATTAGTTACTAGACACTATTAGCATTAATGTCTTAAGGCTGTATATGTCGAGGATATTGAGAAAATTGTAATAAAATAAGTTGCAAGTTGTCAGTGATGTAGTGGAGTGTAGTATGTTGGCCAGCTCAATATATTGATGATCATAGGCTGTGGATTAAAGGGTTTGTTATCGAGTATATCTAGTGTTTCCATGTTAAGTTTCAGAGATTTGCATGAAGATTTGATTGAGTTATGAATATCTATGTTATGATAGTTGTTCAATTGTTCTAGTTGGTGTTCCTAAAGGAAGATGATGTGATTATGGTAACTTGAGTTGTTGCAGACATTTCTGTGGTGATTCATGATGCTCGTGGATGTTTCCAAATCATGTGTTGTTGGTCCACATTGATCGTTGTGTTCATGATTGATGATTTTCTTTTGTGAGTTCATGTTTTCCATGTTCTTGGATGATAGGGTGTTTGTAGCATGTTGTGGATCTTTGAGGAATAATCTTTGAAGGTGTTTCCTATTCGAGGATGTTGTTTTGGTTCCCTACTTTGTTGTGGCCGACATTGGCTGGTTCACATTGTAAATTTTTGATTGTTTGGGGCTGACCTATTTGAGTCTGGACGTTACCTTACTAGTCGTTGTAATTGGGCCGACATGTTAATGGTTGATGATTTGTGGATGATACAAATAGAAGACAGAGGTTTTGTTACAGAGAGATAGAAGGAGGAGGATCAAGAAGGTGATCGAAAGTACAAAGTATGAAGCACGGTGATGAAGTATTTTGATTCAGAAGAATCTCAGAGTAGGAGTGTGGAGTAGAGCAGAAGGAGTTGATGGAAAATTGTTATTATTTGAGTTGTTTGTAATCCTTGGGTTGTGGCCTAGAATCTGTTAAGCCCAAGACGCATATGTAATGTGTTTTGAGATTTAATATAATGAGGAATGATCTTTGAAGGTTGGGTTTTTCCCTGTTAGGGTTTTCCCAGGATATATCTTGTGTCCGGAGTTCATGAATATCTTTTATCTTTATGTGGATTAGCTATTAATTTCCATTCCATATCTGTTAGGATCATGGAGTTAGTAATTTAGGCTACAAGGTGGGATAATCCTTAATTGGATCCTCCTACCTTGGCTGCTTCAAATGGTATCAGAGCTAGTTGCAAGTCTATTAGCTAGTTGTGAATCTGTTGGGAAGGAAGGTAGTGTTGAAAGAAGTGTGAAACCATAGAAGTAATAAGTGTCATCATAGAAGAAAGATCGGGGCAAGAAAGATTCAGGTAAGCATTCAAATTTAGTTGTTTATCTGATTTGTTTCAATGGGGAAGATTGGGAAGAGGATGAAGAAGGAAAATAAAAACCTGATATGTGAAAGGGATACCTTGGAGGAAGAATTGTGTGAAATCAAGAAGTGTAATTCAGAATTGATGGAGAGGATGAAAGAACTAGGAGGAGACAAGTATGATGCTCTTGAAGAAGAACTGCAAAAGTAAGAAGGAGAAATGAAGAACTAGAAGTAGAGCTGGATATGTTTGAGAATCTTGAAAAGAAATTTGTAGAAGGATTCAAGTTGTTTGTAAAGGTGGAAAAGAGGAACAAAAATTTGGAGGAAAGTTTGAAAGAGATGAACAAGGACAATAGTTTGTAGAAGAGGGAAATATCTATCTTGAAGGAACAAGTTAATCAATTGGAGCAATCACTTATAGCATGCCAGAAGGAGAATAAGAATCTGAGATCTAAGCCTGAACTTTGTGATGTTTCTTGTGATACTAATGACTTGTGTGATGTTGCAGAAGTTTCTTTAGAAGGTGAAGTTGAAGATAACTGTTGTCACCTAGAAATGCACCCTACGCACAGTGATGGAGACTGAGCTTTCTAGTGAAACATGGGATCATTTCAAGGCTGTGGGTCACTTGAAGTTGAAATGAACCTCCGGAGAAGGCCAGCTTCCTTTGGGTATCACCTAAACTAACGATTCGGTAAAGGGAAAAGGGAGGAGTACATGAATGAAACTAAACTATGGTGATACACCGAGTTTGATGAGATCAATGGAATACTTAGAGTGCACTTGAAATTTGTCAATGATAAGAAGGATACACATCAATTTCTATGAGCTATGCATTAATGTGTCACAACCAGGCTTGATACACACACTTTTTCAATAAAGGAAAAGACTTTCACAAAATAGAATCTCTGTGTGATTAGGTAAACACAACTTTGTGATTCATATAATGATGCTTTTTACAAAGGAGGGCATGAAACACCAGATAAAGTTATAAAGGAATAAAAGAATTCACAAGATAACTTGATCATTAACCTGAAATGCACAACACTTTGCAAGAATAGTGATGGGAGTTTGAAGCATCAACAGAGGCCAAGGTAACTCTGCATTTTATATTCCAAAAATCAAAGTGAGCTACAAAACATACACATGCTGAGAGAGGATTGCTAAAAATCACTAACTCTTTTGAATGTATTATCTGAACTCCTTACAAAAAAGGCAAAAAATCCTTATATACCAAAAGTGTGTTGGCCCCCTTAGGGTTTACAAAAATATCAGTCCTCAGCTAAAAAAAACTATCCTTAGATCTTTTATTGAAATTAATGTTGCACTCATGCGTGTCCTTGTTGTCCATGTCAGTGAAGGAGTCGCCTCCATGAATGGTCTTCTACAGATATTTCGTAGCTACCGCATTCATTTCCTAGTCTCCTGTCCGCTTTCTAACCTCCCTGTCGAGTGCTTTGAATGCTCCTGAGCATAGAATAGATACACGTTGCTTTTCATCCTATTGATCTTCTTCACCTTAGTTAGACTGCCACGGCTCACCTTTAGCTCCCTCTGATTGGTTGATCAGATGCCACATAGATTCTTCGGGTGGTCAAAAGCTCTCTTAGTCAAAATTGCATCTCGGCGAGACACTGGAAGTGTCTCACTGATGCGATTATGCCTCTCTGAAGCTATCGGCACAACATGACATTATCGATGAGAGTTCCTATCGAGCTCGCAAAGCCATACCGATATCACTGAAGCCATCGGCAAGACACAATTCTATCGCCGAGACATCATGTCAAAATCTCCATTATTTAGCGAAGGCATTCTGTTTCAGCGGGACACCAATCGGTCACTGGGACATCACAGCAATGACTCCTCTTTTGACTTGAGCTCCAAGATTCCATTTAGTGAGACTTTATTGGGTCGGTAAGACATTTTTTTGAGCTGCTTTCTTTGACCCCGCTGAATTCACCTCGGCAAGACCCTCTTGGGTCAACAAGACTTCATAGCGAAGCCTTCAACCTCTTGGCGAGCTCCAATTCCACTTCGGCCAAAGCTTGCTCGGTCGGTGAGACATTCCACCGACCTCCTCTTCATTCTTCGAGCTCACTTCAACATATCGTCGGGCTCTTCATTCCTCAACAAGACATCATGTGTCGGTGAGAATTCTCACCGAAGCTTCATTATCCTACCGCTATACTCCAGAGTCGGCGAGACTTCCTTGGGTTGGGGAGACTTCTTATCGAATTCACAAGATTATGCCGAAGCCATTCCACTTCAGCGAGACCTCAGATAGTCGCCAGGACCCCATGGTGAAAGCCCCAACTCCTGGCAAGCCCAGACGATTCCTCGGTGGGACCCCCACTTGTCCACAACACTCATCAAGACCTTTTGGTCAGGGAGACTTCCATTGGTTGGGGAGATATTATGCCGAGCTCTATTTCATTTTGGCGAGACACCTCCCCTTCGGTGTGACCTCTCGCCGAAACCATCATTTGTTGCCGAGTGCATTTCTATCTGTCGTCAAGACCCCTGAGTGTCGGTGAGAGATCTTACTGAAGGCACAACGCTATGCTGAGACCCCTCACTTTCGGCAATACTTGATGCCTTCGCCGAGACATCTTGGTGAATCTTTCATCTCCCCGGCCCCAAACATTCCTTCGGTGAGACACTGGAGCCCTCAGCGAGACATTATGCCGATATCACTTTCTCTCGGCGAGGCCCTGGCCAGTCGCTGAGACATCTTGGCGACTTGACCCTCCTTTTGGTGAACTGGGATCCCGTCGTGGTGACTTTCATGTGTCGGCGAGACTTCCTAACGAGCTTGCCTTGTCTCGCTGAGACCTCCATTCCTTATACCAAAGCCACATCCCTTCGTCGGGAGTCATAGCGAGGGCATCAACTTTGCTGAGACCTTGGCTTGTTGGCTAGACCTCTTGTCGAGCTCCTTATTCTTTCGGAAATCTCTCTTCCTTTCGAGGAGACATTAGTATCTCGGCAAGACCCTTCGCCGAAGCTTGCATCCTTTTGCCGACACTGCCTCACTTCGACGAGACCTCACCCGATTGGTAAGACTTTTTACTGAAGCTGTCACATGTACGCCGAAGGTGTCCTGCTTCGGTGAGACCTCCACAAGCTTTTAGTGAGACTCCCCCATGTCGGCGAGACATCAACCCAAAATGATTTTATCTCCTCGATGCGACCACTTCTTCCTTTCGGCAAGACCACATCACCGTCGGCCAGACTTCATGGCGATAATGCCTTCACTCAGCGAGAGCCCCTTTAGTCGGCGAGACATCTGGAAGGTCCCCCCGACTTTCTTCCTGGAGGATTTTTATGCCGAACTTGACCAATGCAGGATTTCCAACTGAGTTCCATGTGACCTGATTGAGCTTGTAGGTGATGATTGGGTAACATTTCTGGTGACCTTTTCTAGATGTTTGCCTGCTAAACCTTAAAACCAGTAGCCAAGGCTTATCCATTGGGCATGGAGTCATTAGGAAAACCTCTGAAATGGACCTAGGGAAACTTTGTACATGGTTGCAACTCGCTTGAGGCTCATAGAACACAAGTTGCCAAGAACGATAAAAAGGAGAAGCTAAAAAAAACTATTTACTATGCTAAAATAGCAATTAGGGAATGGGAAAAACAAAAAAAACAAACCACAATGTAGAAGCACTTATTGAAAACATAAAACCTAACCAGATATTTACAAGAAAGACACTCATCAGACTTGACAACAGGGTTTAAGGTGTATCCCATTGACTGGGATAGGAAGTACTTCCCCTTCTATTGTAGCCAGTTGATAAGCATTGTGTTCCTTACAGTCTTTGATCATAAATGGACCTGTCCACATGTTGTCAAACTTAGTGTGATGGTCGGGCCTGCTTTTCAAAACATCCCATTTGAGCATGAGGTCTCCCACCTTAAAAGATTTTGTTGTAGCCCTTTTGTCAAATGTCCTCTTTGTTTGGAGCTGATGATACTCCAAAACCTTCATTTCTTTGTCCCTTGATTCTTCGATCTCCATGAGCTCTACATATCTCACAGACATTGGGTCATGTTCCTCAAACATCTCCAACTGATGTATAATGTCAAGAGCTGGAAGCTCCACAGACAAAGGAAATCTTGCCTCTTTTCCATAGACTAACATGTATGGTGAATTACCAATAGACCTCTTAGGAGTCACTCTGTCTACCCAAAGTGCATACTTTAATTTGATGTGCCAGGTCCCTTGATTATCCTCCATTGTTCTTTTGATATTCCTGATGAGATTCTTATTTGTGCTTTCAGCCAGACCATTACCCTGAGGGTAATAATTTGAGGATGTATTCAAATGAATGCCATGTTTAATAGCCTAATCAGTTAATCTTAATCCCACAAATGCAAGAGTGATATCAGATATGATAGAGTTAGGAACTCCAAATTTGGTGACTATATCCTCATAAAAGCTCAAAACTGAAGACTCTTTTGCTTCTTTCAAAGCTATTGCTTTTGTCCACCGTGTGAAATAGTCTGTAGTAGTGAGCACCCACCTGTGACCAATACTGGATGGTGGATTAATTGGCCCAATAAAGTCAATCCCCCATCTCATGAAGGGTTGCTCCACCTGAATTGGATGCAGAGGCATAGCGGGCAACTTTTCTTTTCCTGCAAACAAGGCACATTTGATACACTTTCTTAACCAAGTATATGCATCCTTAAATAAGTTGGGCCAGTAGTAACCAACTCTCATGATTTTCCAAGTAGTTGTCCTTGGAGCAAAATGACCCCCTATAGCTCCATCATGAAACTCATGAAGTACCTTTTCAATTTGATCACTATGAATACATCTTAACAGAACACCATTTAGATCCTTTTTAAAAAGAACATTATTTACCAGCACATATGTTATGGACTGTAGTCTGAAGTATCTTCTTTTGGCTCTATTCAAACCTAGTGGACACTCACCAGTTTGTAAAAATTGGGTCATATCTTGAACCCAATTAGTTGTTATCATAGGAACATCATCTTGGGTATTCTGAGACTCATTTGTATTAGCAAAAATAGCATCCTTTTCTAATTCATTTTCGCTGATTGACCCTGTAGTAAGCTATTCATAGAGACCTTTACCTCTAATGAGTT
Organism: Sequoia sempervirens; assembly: GCA_007258455.2. Taxonomy (NCBI): domain Eukaryota; kingdom Viridiplantae; phylum Streptophyta; class Pinopsida; order Cupressales; family Cupressaceae; genus Sequoia; species Sequoia sempervirens. The sequence goes on along the minus strand of VDFB02270651.1, from coordinate 343,862,655 downwards.
TGGTAATTTTGATATCCACATCATATTCCATAACCTTAGTGATCCACCCTGCCCTTTTTTCATTCAGGTCTTTACTCAATGAAAATTCCTTGACACTTGAGTGTGCAACCGGAATATGAATTTTATTGTTTGACACTAGAGGCTTAAACTTCTTTAGGCCTCTGATCACGGTGAGAACATGCTTCTCAACAAAAGTATACCTCTCTTCATAATCAACAAGTATTTGACTAAAGAAATCTATGGGCTGTTCTAAGTTATCACTATTTTTCTGTACCAACATAGCAGAGATTGAACTAGCACTGCCAAAAGCATACAAAAAGAAATCTTTAGAGAAATTTGGATTTACCAATGTTGGAGCTGATGCTAAAGCTTCCTTGATTTCTTCAAAACTTTGTTTGCTTCCTTAGTCCAATTGAAAACTGCATTTTTCTTTAACATGGCGGTCAAAGGTTGTAACAGGTTTGCGACATCAGGGATGAACCTTCTCAGGAAATTGATTTGGCCCAAAAAGCTCTGCAAACCCTTCTTGTGATTGGGTAATGGCAACTCAAGTATGGCTTTGACTCGTTCAGGGTCAATGGTAACCCCATCTTTTGACACTATGTGACCTAACATCCTACCTTCATGAACCACAAAAATACTCTTTTTCGGATTGAGAGATACTTCATACTCTCTACATTTTTAAAAAACTTGCTTAAGGTGTGACAAATGTTCATCAGCGTTCTTAGAATAAACTATAATGTCATCTAGATAAATCAGCATAATCTTATTAATCAAACTTTGAAATGCCATATCCATGGCCCTCTGAAACGTGGCACCAACGTTAGACAAACCAAAAGGCATCCTTTTGTATGCCATGGTGCCCCACTTGGTTGTAAAAGCAGTTTTGAACTGATCCTCCTCCTTGACTAGCACCTAATTATAGCTTGAAAAACCATCTAATAAGGAAAATCTTTCAGAACCAGCAACTACTTGTAAGATTTGTTCCATGGAGGGCAGCGGGTAGTGATCTTTCAAAGATGCTTGATTAATATCCCTAAAGTCTACACAAAGTCTTATTTCCCCACTTTTCTTTCTAACGGCACAAGGTTAGAAACCCATGAAGTGTGTTTAATAGGAAAGATAATACCCCCCTCAACTAGTTTGGTCAGCTCTTTAATCATTAAGGGCTCAAGCTTAGGATTCAATTATTTCTCTCTACGGAGTCACCAAGTATGCACAAATGACTTTTGTAAAGCCTGGAACTAGCTGGCTGCATACTAAACCCACAGCATAATGTGGAACTAGGTCCCACCAGGCGTGCCAGAAACTGTTGTCACCTAGAAATGCACCCTACACACAGTGATGGAGGCTGAGCTTTCTAGTGAAACATGGGATCATTTCAAGGCTATGGGTCACCTGAAGTTGAAATGAACCTCTGGAGAAGGCCGACTTCCTTTGGGTATCACCTAAACTAATGATTCGGTAAAGGGAAAAGGGAGAAGGAGTACATGAATGAAACTAAACTATGGTGATACACCGAATTTGATGAGATCAATGGAATACTTAGAGTGCACTTGGAATTTGTCAATGATCATAAGGATACACATCAATTTCTATGAGCTACACATTAATGTGTCACAACCAGGCTTGATACACACACTTTTTCAACAAAGGAAAAGACTTTCACAGAATAGAATCTATGTGTGATTAGGTAAACACAACTTTGTGATTCATATAATGGTGTTTTTTACAAAGGAGGGCATGAAACACCAGATAAAGTTATAAAGGAATAAAATAATTCACAAGATAACTTGATCATTAACCTGAAATGCACAACACTTTGCAAGAGTAGTGACGGGAGTTTGAAGCATCAATAGAGGCCAAGGTAACTCTGCATTTTATATTCCAAAAATCAAAGTGAGCTACAAAACATACACCAGCTGAGAGAGGATTGCTAAAAATCACTAACTCTTTTGAATGTATTATCTGAACTCCTTACAAAAAAGGAAAAAATGCCTTATATACCAAAAGTGTGTTGGTCCCCTTAGGGTTTACAAAAATATCAGTCCTCAGCTAAAAAAAACTATCCTTAGATCTATTATTAAAATTAATGCTGCACTCCTGCATGTCCTTGTTGAACATTTCGGTGAAGGAGTCACCTCCATGAATGGTCTTTTTCAAATCTTTCATAGCTACCGCATTCATTTCCTGGTCTCGTGTCCGCTTTCTAACCTCCCTATCGAGCGCTTTGAATGCTCCTAAGCTCAGAACAGATACACGTTGCATTTCATCCTGTTGATCTTCTTCACCTTGGTTAGACTACCATGGCTCGCCTTTAGCTCCCTTTGATTGGTTGATCAGATGCCACATAGATTCTACGGGCAGTCAAAATCTCTCTCAGTCAGAATCGCATCTCGGCAAGACATTGGAAGTGTCTCACCGATGCGATTATGCCTCTCTGAAGCTATCGACACAACATGAAATTCTCAATGAGAGTTCCTATCGAGCTCACAAAGTCATACCAATATCACTGAAGCCATCATCAAGACACAATTCTATCACTGAGACATCATGTCGAAATCTCCATTCTTTAGCGAAGGCATTTTGTTTCAGCGGGACACTGATCGGTCGCTGGGACATCACAACGATGACTCCTCTTTTGACTCGAGCTGCAAGATTCCATTCGGTGAGACTTTATTGGGTTGGTAAGACATTTCGTTGAGCTGCTTTCTTTGACCCCACTAAATTCACCACGACAAGACCCTCTTGGGTCGACAAGACTTCATAGCGAAGCCTTCAACCTCTTGGCGAGCTCTAATTCCACTTCGGCCAGAGCTTGCTCAGTCGGTGAGACATTCCACCAACCTCCTCTTCATTCTTCGAGCTCACTTCAACATATCGTCGGGCTCTTCATTCCTCGGCGAGACATCATGTATCGGTGAGACTTCTCACCGAAGCTTCATTATCCTACCGCTATACTCCAGAGTTGGCGAGACTTCCTCGGGTTGGGGAGACTTCTTATCGAATTCACAAGATTATGCTGAAGCCATTCCACTTTGGTGAGACCTCATATAGTTGCCAGGACCCCATGGCGAAAACCCCAACTCCTGGCAAGCCCAGACGATTCCTCAGTGGGACCCCCACTTGTCCACAACAGTCATCAAGACCTTTTGGTTGGGTAGATATTCCACTGAGCTCTATTTTGTTTTGGTGAGACACGTCCCCTTCGACGTGAGCTCTCGCCGAAACCACCATTTCTTGTCGAGTGCATTTCTATCTATCGGCAAGACCCCCGAGTGTAGGTGAGAGATCTTACCGAAGGCACAACGCTACCCCGATACCCTTCACTTTCGGAAAGACTTGATGCCTTCGCTGAGACATCTTGGCGAATCTTTCATCTCCCTCACCCCAAAAATTCCTTCGGTGAGACACTAGAGCCCTCAGCGAGACATTATGCTGATATCACTTTCTCTCAGCGAGGCCCTGGCCAGTCGCCGAGACATCTTGGCAACTTGACCCTCCTTTTGGAAAATTGGGATCCCGTTGAGGTGACTTTCATGTGTCGGTGAGACTTCCTGCTGAGCTCGCCTTGTCTCACCGAGACCTCTGTTCCTTATACCGAAGCCACATCCCTTCGGCGGGAGTCATAGCAAGGGCATCAACTTCACCGAGACCTTGGCCTATCAGCCGGACCTCTTGTCGGGCTCCTTATAATTTCGGGGATCTCTCTTCCTTTCGAGGAGACATTACTATCTCGGCAAGACCCTTCGCCGAAGCTTGCATCCTTTTGCCGACACCGCCTCACTTCGACGAGACCTCACCTGATCGGTAAGAATTTTTACCAAAGTCGTCACATGTACGTCGAAGGTGTCCTGCTTCGGTGAGACCTCCACACGCTTTCGGTGAGACTCCCCATGTCAGTGAGACATCAACCCAAAATGATTTTATCTCCCTGATGTGACGACTTCTTCCTGTCGGCAAGACCACATCACCGTCGGCCAGATTTCATGGTGATAATGCCTTCACTCAGCAAGAGCCCCTTTAGTCGATGAGACATCTGGAAGGTCCCCTCGACTTTCTTCCTGGAGGATTTTTATGCTAAACTTGACCAATGCAGGCTTTCCAACTGAGTTCCATGTGACCTGATTGAGCCTGTAGGCGATGATTGGGTAAGAATAACAATGTAACAAAGCCTACAAGTTTTGGTGATGGTATTGGTTTCAAAATCATGCAAAGAATGGGATATGAAGGAAAAGGATTGGGAAAGCATCAAAAAGGAATTACAAAACCTATTGAACCAATAATGAGACCCAAAGGTGAAGGCCTTGGATATGATAGGGGTAAGAATTTTACTGCAAGTTTGAATTTGAGAAGAAAACGTATGTATTGTTCACATTGTAATAGGCATGGGCATGAAAATGCATTGTGTTGGGATCTATATCCTTTTAAGTTATGTTGATTAAGGAATCATTCTGAGAATATGTGTTGGGATAAAATGAGAAGGAAAAATCCTATGAGATATTGTAAACAGATGGATTATGAATGGATTGATGGAGAAAAATGGAAACATGTTACTTGTATGTTTAGAAGATTGTACAGATGGAAGAACTCATATGTTGGATCAAGATGCAGAAGACCTTATGCAGAGTGGAACAAGGACAGTTATTCAAACTATAGAGGGAGAGATGACATAAGTCATAATGCTTATCACAATGAAGGGTACCAAAGGAGTGAAAGAGGATTTTCTAGAAGAGGAACCTATTTTCAAGTTTGGAGGAAGAAAGAATCAAGCACTAAATGTCATCAAAAATCTAATGAAAGAGAAGCAGTAAAGGATGCAGAGATAGTTTGTGTAGATGAAGAAGAGCCTGTTGATACAGAATTAGTTTATACAGAGGAAGGGGAACCTTTGGAGGTATCAGATTTCATGGAGGAACCAGAAGAAGGTGAAGCATTGATCTTAAGGAATAAATTTATGTACTAGAGTGGAGTAAATGTGAATGAAGGAATAGAAACAGACAATGATCTTGAGGAAACTTGCGGAGAAGGCTTGCTCAAACCACCCACTAGTGAGACAATGCAAGGCTTGCAAGTAGACCACCAAACCTTGACCATGACAAGATGAAGAAACTAAGGAAACTTTTAGGGTGGGCTTGCTCAGACCACTGACCAGTGAGGAAGTGCAAGGCTTGCAAGTAGAACACCAAACTTAGAAGAACTTGAGGCAATTTTGTAGGGTGGACTTGAACAGAACGCCGACCTTGAGGCAGTTGCAAGTGCCTTTGGACAGATCACCAAACCAATTCAAAGAGAAGAACTTGAGGCAGTTTTGCAGGGTGGACTTGAACAAAACGCCGACCTTGAGGCAGTTGCAAGTGCCTATGGGTAGATCGCCGAACCAATTCAAGAGACAACATTGGATTTCACATAGTTCAAACCAAAGTGAAGAGGCTCACTTTTAAAATAACCCCAAGATTCTGATGCAGGGGCATCCAGAATCATTTAGAAAATTGAGGCAGTTAACAATGAAGTTGCAGAGTACCAGATTACTACATTTGATTGCTAGAGGCTGAGGAGCTGAAATTATTTACTAGAAACTATTAGCATTAATGTCTTAATGCTGTATATGTCGAGGATATTGAGAAAATTGTACTAAAATAAGTTGCAAGTTGTCAGTGATGTAGTGGAGTGTAGTATGTTGGCCAACTCAATATATTGATGATTAGAGGTTATGGATTAAAGGGTTTTTTGTCGAGTAGATCTAGTGTTTCCTTGTTAAGTTTCAAAGATCCGCATGAAGATTTGATCGAGTTATGAAAATCTGTGTTCTGACAGTTGTTCAGTTGTTCTAGTTGGTTTTCCTGAAGGAAGATGATGTGATTATGGTAACTTGAGTTGTTGCAGACGTTTTTGTGGTGATTCGTGATGCTCGTGGATGTTTCCAGATCATTTGTTGTTGGTCCACATTGATCATTGTGCTCGTGATTGGTGATTTTCTTTTGTGAGTTCATGTTTTCCATGTTCTTGGTCGATAGGGTGTTTGTAGTGTGTTGTGGATCTTTGAGGAATAATATTTGAAGGTGTTTCATGTTTGAGGATATTGTTTTGGCTCCTTACTTTGTTGTGGCTGACATTGGCTGGTTCGCATTGTAAGTTTTTGATTGTTTGGGGCCGACCTATTTGAGTCTACATGTTACCTTACTAGTCGTTGTAATTGGGTTGACATGTTAATGGTTGATGATTTGTGGATGATATAAATAGAAGAGAGAGGGTTTGTTACGAAGAGACAAGAGGAGGATCAATAAGATGATTGATAGTATGAAGTATGAAGCATGGTGATGAAGTATTTTGATCCGGAAGAATCTCAGAGCAAAAGGAGTTGATGGAAAATTGCTATTATTTGAATTGTTTGCAATCCTTGGGCTACGGCCTAGAATCTATTAAGCCCGAGAGGAATATGTAATGTGTTTTGAGATTTAATATAATGAGGAATGAGCTTTGAAGGTTGGGTTTTTCCCTGTTCGGGTTTTCCTAGGATATATCTTATTTCTGGAGTTCATCAATATCTTTTATCTTTCTGTGGATTAGCTATTAATTTCCATTGCATATTTGTTAGGATCATGGAGTTAGTAATTTAGGCTGCAAGGTGGGACAGTCCTTAATTGGATCCTCCTACCTTGGTTGCTTCAATATCATATTCCTCAATTCAAATATAAAGACTCCATTGGATGGTTTGGTGATGGAAGATGCTCTATATCCTCTAACTTTCTTTGTGAAAGACCTTGAATAGTTATTGCATGCCTTGGAAATCTCCTCAAATGGTGCTTGAGAGATATCTCCTACCCCAATGAGGTTAAGTGCATCCATGCAATCCTCATTAATCCCCCTTAAGAATATCAGTTTTAAAGACTCATCAGAGAGTCTATTTTGGTGGGATTTCTCAAGGAAAAACTAAAACCTTTCCATATAGTCTTCCAAAGATTCATCCTCCTTTTATGAAATCCTAAATATGTCATCTCTCTTTTTGTCAATTCCTCTACAGTAGTCCTCGTACTTCTCCATGAACTTTTTCTTCATAAAATTCCAATTAGGAACAACATCTCTTCCTAAACCCATGAACTATCTCAGAGCAACATCCTTCAACATTGCTAGAAATAGTTTGAGCCTATGTGCATCTATAGTATAATAATACTTTTGCACATCACGTAAAAATCAAACAAGAATGTATCTAGGTCCTATGTATGTTGAAGGAAGTGTGTTCTTCAATGCAGTTTCTCTCTCCTAGTTGGCAATGAGGAACTCAATGGTTACAAGCTCTAGTGGGTCTTCCAATGCAACATCATCCATGGTGATGATGTGTGTGTGGGAAGTCTCCTATGTTTCTAATGTAGATATTGGTGTTAGGGAAGATTCTTCTTCAGGAATACCCTTGCGCTATTCACTATGATCACCATTATCCTCTAAAGCTTCATGTGTTGAAGGGATAAATATTTCTAGAGCATCTCGTCGCCTCCACATATAATAGTTGTGACTCTTTGGATCAACGAATCCTAAAAATTGTTAGTAAAGTGTTTTTTGTATTGATAATAAAAACCTAATTATCCTAATGTTGAAGACAAAATTCTAACTATAAAATCTTGAAATAACACAAAAGAATCCTGAATGTAGCACCATCCCCAACAACAATGCCAAAAATGTAAGGCCTAACTAATGTCTAGTCAACTTGGTGTTAGACACACAATTCATAGGAAGGGTTCCTAGCTGAACATTCCACTAAACCCTTACTAAGGCTTCATTTAATTATCAGCTAGGGCTTCATTAGATTTTGATAATGTTGGCACTGTATGTGCATTCATAGACTCTACATGAATTATATCATAAAGTATAGGTGGTTTACACATGTGAAAGAAAATAGTAAAGAGTGTAAAAGGGAAATAACTTAATCTACTACTAATTTGTGGGTACTTGTAGCTTAGCACTATAACTAATAACTGCTAACCTGAACTCTGCAACTTCATTAATGCTGATAACTCTTACTCCTAACTACTTAAGTTACTTTGGAGGATGAATCAAAGACTCAATATAGAAGGTGAATCATAAAACAAGATATTATTCGTATGCATGTAATGAAGAATCTATTGAAATGAATGTAATAACATGAACATTTATTCTAACAACAAAAATTAAAGGTGGGTGAATAGTACCTTGAGTGGCCCTTGCTCAAGTTGTTCCCATGAGATAAATGAGCTACTTAAATCAACTAAACATAATGGTAAAATAGAAAATCTTCATTGTATATAACTGAACTCTCAAGACATGACAAGAATCTTCGTAGATCTTTCATTTATGAATGTATATCCATTACAACTGATGGAAAAAATCTAACAATGCAAGATTGTGTACTAAAAAACAATACTGGAAATATTAAAAACACATGTATATCTAACTAGATCTACTCCTCAACCATCAATCCAACTATATAGGTTTGGGATGAGGTTTATTTACATAAGGACTAAAAACTAAAATTAAATGGAAGTGTCCACTCTCCTTTAAAATAGAGATAGACAAAGTCTTTATAATAGAAACTATAAATGGAAGAAGACAACTAGGTTTGTAACTCTACTTTAATGGTATTGATAGAGACGTTCTCTACACAAATAGTCATGGTCGTCTCCTTGTCCATCACAAACTCTTTCATCCTTCCATCATCTTATTGAATGCTCTAATGACTCCCAATTAATCACTCCAATGATCACCTTCATTAATTTTTTCAATTGTCACGTGCCCATTTGTTATGGAATCTCCCCTACTTATTGGCCTAAAATCCTTTGGTTGTGGGTTGAGTTTTTTATCACTCCAATGATCGCCTTCATTAATTTCTGCAATTGTCATGTGCCTAATCATCATAGAATATCCCCTTCTTATCGGCCTGAAATCCTTTGGTTGCGGGTTGATTTATCTAGTCGTTGTAGGTTGCTATTTTGGCTGCATGGAGTTAGTTCATCCAAATCATACATACTATTAACAATCATGAATTAAACATACATTTAAACTAAAATTCATGCACATTCATACATTCATCATGTAAATATTAATATATCATAATCATATTCCCACTAATCAAAGTCTATTTTGTATGGCATAAAAGATATAAAAAAGTATATAAGTTCAAGAATGTATATGAAATAAGTAGCTTAAAGTGTTTGAAGATATGAACTAAACAAGTGAAAACTAGCTATTAATCAGGCTCATCAACTTGGAGTTTTGAGAACACTATTTTTTTCAAATAATTTTATTTTTTTGTAATAGACCTTTAATCTGAGTTACAAAATAACCAAGTTGGCTCAATAAACAAACCCAAAAACTGTTGCAAGAATGAAGAAAGGAATGAAGGTGTTGTCATTGATGTCAATTGGTCAATTGGTTATCTTCTAGTTGTTGGCTATATGTGTCAAGGATATTGAGAAAATTATATTAAAGAAAGTTTATAGGTATTTAGTTGTTACTCTGGGTAATGATCCGGTATTTTCCCCTATGTTCGTGCGGTTTAGATATGTTGGTCAGGGTTGTTGAAGGTTTCTATATCTAGATTTTTGGTTGCTAGTTCATTGTGAAGTTCGAGTTGTGTTCACCAGTTGTGAACTATGTTTTTATGTGTTTTGGTTGAGGTCCGGGATAAATTTTGCTGGTCTGGATTTCTCTTTGATGAAGTCTTTTGATTTGTGGTTCTAGAGTTAAGATGTTTTGATTGCATTAAATATATTTTTGGTTTCTAGAAGTATCGAGCTTAATTGTTCTATGGTTTTTACACTGGTTTGTCTAACCTTGTGTTAAGCACTATCTTTGAAGTTGATGAAATGTGTTGGATCTATTTTGGGTCTTGGTGAAGCATGTGTTTGGGTCACCCTCATTCTAATTCCACCCTAGGATATTTTGGCGTTGAACTAATTTGAATTTGAAGTTGGATGGTCGACTTTGGATCTTTTTCAAAGTTGGAGATAGTATAAATACAGGATGAGCTAGTAATGAAAAATATACAAGAGAAAAGAAGGAAGATAAGTGAAAGAGTAGGTGCAACATTGATGCTATTCAGAAAGTGTGTGTGTTTTGTGTGTGGCAGATCAATGCGAAGTTTAATGTTGAGTTTCCAGATGTAGTGAGAAGAAGGCGAACTCTATCATTCATGCAAGTTGATCAAGTAACTGTAGTGGAATCCTTTGTTGTATTGGGATTGTAATCTCTCTGTAACAAGTCTTCTTTCTCTTCCTTGTATCTCTGTGGTAGTGAGCCCTCTAGGTTGTAGACCTATTGGACAGTGATTCCTTGTTCTAGATAGCGAGTCCTTATTTTAGGCAGTGAGCCTTATCTCAGGCAGTGAGCCTTGTTTCAGGTAGTGAGCCTTTTGTAATCGATTTTGATATTCTCTATAGTGAGTTAATCCTCACTATAGTTTTTCCCTCATTGGGTTTTCCACATAAATCTGGTGTTATTGTGTTTATTTTTTGGATTTGAGTTTCTGCATTAGCATTTGATGATTAATCATTTAAGCAGTTTTAAGTATCAGTTTCGGTGATTGAATTAAAGGTTAAAATTTATGACAATTGATTCAACCCCCTTATCAATTGTCCTATTCAAAAATTGGTATTAGAGCTTGGTTCCTTGATGAAGAGCTTAACCGCTTGAGGAAGGTGTGGGATGGCTAGCAAGATGGTCTTTGATTATCTGAGGTTTGATGGAACTAACTATGGTATCTAGAAAGTATTAATGGAAGAATATATGGAGTATTGTAGATATGATGTGGAGAAGGCTTACAAGAATCCTTACACTCCTCTTGCTAATGGTCTAAGTACACCTGAAGAGATTAGAGCACATGAAGTGAACAATAAGGAGAAGTTCATCTTGAAGAATAGTCTGGTACATTCTGAGTTGATTAAGGTTTAGAATTTATAGATAGCTAAGGAAGTCTGGGATGCTTTAGAAAGAGCACATGATGGTGATGAAAGAGTTAAAGAGGAAAAATTGTAGAATTTGGAAACATAGTTTGATGTTATACATATGTTCGAAGATGAAAATGTTAAAGCTTATGTACAGAGATTGGATGATGTAGTGGTTGGAATGTGATCACTTGGCGCTACCATAGATGAAACCAGGATTGTAAAGAAGATTCTTAGAATTCTTCCTAATGCTTACAGTGAGAAGGTGAGTGCTATTGAGCATGCTATATATTATAAGACTTGTACTAAGGATCTATTGTTAGGATTTCTAACATCTTATGAGATGAGGAAGCTGAATCTAAGAAATGGACGCAAATCAGAGACTGCCTTTAAAGCTGAAGATCTGGATGAAGAGAACTTTGATGAAATAGAAGCTAACTTTGTAAGAAGATGATGCAAGCAAGGTGGATAAAAGACTCGCTCCAACTTGAAAATGACCAATCACAATCAAGAAACAACTCTTTTATGACACAAGTCCCTTAACTTGAATCAAACACCCTCTTTAAGGCTTATAGCCCTCAAAATTCACTCAATGATGATATCTTATAGAGAAGGTCGTACAATGGCCTATCAAACTCCACAAAGACTCACCACAGACTCCTAAACAACATATCACAATATCTCATAGGGTTTCTTTGACCCAACATCAAGATTCAATAGGCTACCCTACTTCTAGGCTACTCAATTAGCCCTAATGTCCAAAGGAACTACCCTTTAAACACTTGAAAAACACCCAAAACCACTACATAGTCATGAAGTGTGACTCAAAACATCAGATTCCTTCATCACTTTGCAGATTCTAACCTTCTAATGCGCTACACCATGAAACCCTCCTTTTTCTTACAAAACACAAGGGTTTATTCAAAGTCCTAACTCCTGGGCTTATAGAACCCCACAATTGCATCCAAAATTATCTAATTGGTCAGGAGAAACTCACAAAACCAACACATAGGCACTTCCTTCACTATTTTATCAAAAACTAGCATTGACACCCCATTTTCATATGGAAACATGCACAAATTAACCCTAGGGTATTACCCAACTCATACCAACACAACTCCCTGACCTACAAACCCATTGAAACAACTATCCTACATAAGATAAGTCATTCCACTAGGAAACATAAAAGGACAGTAGGTGGAATGACTAATAACCCATATTTACACCAACCAAACCCATAATTCTGTATTTACAGGGCTGCTTCAGGAAAATGAAGAGATCTCCAACATGTCCTAGTGAAAAGAATTCAAACTTGATTCAAAAGAAATTTAGACCTTGTCTCTACAAATTTCAATCCAATTCAATGCATAACAAGGACTGTACAGGTCGTACAAAGAAAAGAAAGTTAAAAAAAAATAGAGAATTTTCAGAAATGGCGTTGTATTTCATGAAAAATGCTTTCAAAACCACTTCAACCCCCTTGGTCGAGCCTTTTTGGATGATTTTAAAGCTTTTACATCCATATTACAACTACCCCCAATGTTTATAACTATTTTGCAAACTCTTGACCTTTCAACTTCCTAGAAAGTTGCAAATTTAACACTTTCTACCTTTTTGACAATGTTTACAATTTGCTTTCGCAACGTTGAAAATTTTAACTCCTAAGACACAAAACCTATCCCATTACATATTAAATGGTCTTGATAGACCTTATTTAACATAATAGACTCAAATTATCCCCATTCTGTCCACCTAAGAACCATGACTCACTTACAAAAGAAAATTGGTCTTATTGACCTTATTAGAACTAAACACATCATCTCCTAGAGCTTGCTCAATATCAACCTTGCTTGAACATTGTTGATTAAATGTGCTCCTACACCAGAAGAATGAGAAAAGGTTCCAGTAAGTATGAAGGTAAGCTACCCTTTAAATGCTTTAGTTGTGGAGAAATAGGTCATTATGCTAAAAAATGTTCGGAAAGAGCTAAAAGAAATAAACAAAGATATGAGAAAGAAAAGAAAGGAAAGAAGAGTAATAGAGCTTACTATGTGAATGAGAATGCTAGTATTTTTTATGAAGATTTAGAATATGAAGATCTAGATGACAATGAATTCTTGTTCTTGGAAATTAAGGATGAACCTACTTCTACTAATTCAGAAAAAAGGTAAAGGAAAGCCCTCCAGAGAAGGAGAAGGAGAAAAATGAAGGTACATTTATCTTTGCCCTACATGCTAAACAAGAAAATAATTTTTGGGTAGTTGATAGTGGTTGTTCACATCACATGACTAATGATACGAGTAATTTTTTTAAACTTGAGAAATATGAGGAGGCTTGGTTATGTTTGGAGATGATACTGGTGCTAAAATTTGTGGGATAGGTTCAGTAAGTTTTGATGGCTAGGCATCATACTAACGCTGTTTACTATGTTAAGGGTTTAAGGATAATTTTTTGAGAGTTGGTTGAATGTGCAGAAAAGGACATGATATTATGTTTAAGGATGAGAAATGTGAGATCTGGAAAGGATCCAAAACATTGATTGCTACAGGAAAGAAATCTGAAGGGAATATCTATCCACTTAAGGGTGTTGATGGATGATGCTTTATGACTTAGATAAATGACAGTTGGTTATGGAATAGGAGAATGTGTCACATGAATTTTGATAACTTGGTAAGGATTAGTGTTTTTTAGGCCATGAGAGATTTACCAAGAATTACAAAGCCTATTAATGCTATTTGCAGGAATTGTCAGTTTGGGAAGCAATCAAGAAATCATTACACATCAAAGGAACAATCTACTATTGGACTAATAGATTTAGTTCATACAAATATTTTTGGTCCTATGAGAGTGAGAAGTATACTTGGTGAAAGGTACTTTATGCTTCTAATTGATGATTATTCTAGATATACATGGGTTACATTTCTTATAGAGAAATCAGATGCATTCAATAGATTCAAGGCATTCAAAGGAATGGTTGAAAATGAAGTGAATTTAAAGATAAAATGTATAAGATCTGTCAGAGGTGGAGAATTCACCTCCCATGAGTTCAATATGTTTTGTGAAAAGCATGGAATAAAGAGACAATTATTTTCTTTGAGAACTCCTCAACAGAATGGAGTTGTTGAAAGGAAAAAAAGAACAGTTCGAGAGGCTGCTAGATCAATGATCATTGAAGCTGGATTATCAGAAGTTTACTAGAAAGAATCTATTCATACTGTTGTTTATGTGTTCAATCGAGTTCAAGCAAGAGAAAACGATACAAAGAATCCCTATGAGCTATGGCATAGAAGAATTCCTATAGTTAAATATTTCAAGGTATTTAGAAGAAAATGTTGTATTAGAAGAGATGAGGAAACTTTGGGTAAGTTTGATGAAAGAAGTGATGAAGGCATATTTATTGGATACTCTACTAAAAGAAAGGAATACAAATGTTTCAATAAAAGACTGAGAAATATTGTAGAGAGCTAGAATGTGAAGGTTGATGAGACAATGAAGAATTCTATTGATATTGATGGATATGTGTCTAATGAACATGATTGTGCAAGAATTGAAGAAATTGTGGAAGAACAAGATAAAGATGAGCAGAAGAAGCAGGGTGAATAGGATGAAAGATAAGAAGATGCTTCAGTGATGTCCCCTAGGACACCGAAATATGTATAAAGGAATCATTCAGAAAATCAGATTATTGGAGACAAGACAAAAGGCATATTAACCAGAAGCAAAGCTGCTGCTAAAGTAAATTTGTATTTATTCTATGAAATTGAGCCGAAGATAGTAAGTGAAGCATGTAAAGATGAACATTGGAAGGAAAAACATGTTGCTGCAATTAAAAGAATATTCAGATATTTGAATGACACTCCAAATTATGGATTGTGGTATCCTAAAGATAGTGACTTTACACTTAACGCCTATACAGATGCAGATTAGGTTGGATGTGTAGATGAAAGAAAGAGTACAAGTGGTGGTGCATTCTTTCTTGGATGCATATTGGTGGCATGGTTGAGTAAGAAGCAAGATTCAGTCTCTTTGTCTACTCCTGAAGTTGAGTATATTGTTGTTACATCTTGCTATACACAAGTTCTATGGATGAAATAAACATTGAAAGATATCACAATGCTATATGATGATCCTATTTCTATCCTCTCTAATAATACAAGTGCAATTAAAATTTTGAAGAATCCTATGATGCACTCGAGGATGAAGTATATATCTATCAAATATTATTTATTAAGAGAGAAGGTCATGGAGAATGAAGTCAATCTTGACTATGTTCCGAAAAAGGATTAGATCATTGCTATATTTACAGAGGCTCTTCCTAAAGATACTTTTGAGTATCTTCGAGAGAAGTTAAGGGTTATTTCCCCTCCTTTAAGATGCATTTGGAGATACATCTTTCTGGTGGATTCATGGTTCTATATTTTTGGACTGATGTTTTGGTGGATACCTCTCAGGGGGAGCAGGTAGTTTTAGGTGTTGTCATTGCGAGTATTCTATTTTCATGTCAAAGGAAGATTCAATGAACATATCTTTTTCCTTTTCCATTGATTTCAAAGGGGGAGAGAAAGCATGTGAAAAGGAGAGAAAGCTAATGAGAGAAAGTAGGTAATGAGGAAGATGATCTTTTGAGGGGGAGAAATAAAAAGAAAAAAATATTGAGAAGTATATTCAAAACTGGTATGGTGTCTTTGATGGTTTTTCACATCATGTGTTGCCATCAATGAAAAAGGGGGAGATTGTTGCAAGAATGAAGAAAAGAATGAACGTGTTGTCATTGATGTCAACTGGTCAAATGGTTATCTACTAGTTGTTGTTGGTTGTATATGTCAAGGATATTGAGAAAATTGTATTAAAGAAAGTTTACAAGTATTCAATTGTTACTCCGGGTAATGATTAGGTATTTTCCCCTATGTTCATGTAGTTCAAATATGTTGTTCAGGGTTGTTGAAGGTTTCTATATCCAAATTTTTGGCTGTTGGTTTGTTGTGAGGTTCGAGTTGTGTTCACCAGTTGTGAACTATGTTTTTCTATGTTTTGGTTGAGGTCCAAGAGAAATGTTGTTGGTCCAGATTTCTCTTTGATGAAGTCTTTTGACTTGAAGTTCTAGAGTTACGATGTTTTGATTGCATTGAAGATATTTTTGGTTTCTGGAAGTATCGAGCTTAATTGTTCTATGTGTTTTATAGTAGTTTGGTTGACCTTATGTTAAGCACTATCTTCAAAGTTGATGAAGCATGTTGGATCTATTTTGGGTCCTGGTGAAGCGTGTGTTTGGGTCGCCCTCATTCTAATTCCACCCTAGGATGTTTTGGTGCTGACCTAATTTGAATTTGAATTTGGATGGCCAACTTTGGATCTTTTCAAAGTTGGAGATATTATAAATATAGGATGAGCTAGTAATGAAAAATATACAAGAGCAAAGAAGGAAGATAAGTGAAAGAGTAGATGTGACATTGATGCTATTTATAAAGTGTGTGTGAGTTGTGTGTGGCAGATCAGTTGAAGCTTAATGTTGACTTTCTGGATGTAGTGAGTAGAAGGTGAACTCTATCATTCATGCAAGTTGATCAAGTAACTATGGTGGAATCCTTTGTTGCATTGGGATTGTAGTCTCTTTGTAACAAGTCTTCTTTGTATCTCTGTGGCAGTGATCCCTCTAGGTTGCAACCCTAATGGATAGTGAGTCCTTGTTTTGGATAGTGAGTCCTTATTTCAGGCAGTGAGCCTTATCTTAGGCAATGAGTCTTATTTCAGGTAGTGAGAGTTTTGTAATCGGTTTTGATATTCTCTATAGTGTGAGTTAATCCTCACTGTGGTTTTCCCCTCATTGGGTTTTCCATGTAAATATGGTGTTATTGTGTTTATGTGTTAGATTTGAGTTTCTGCATTGGCATTTGATGATTAATCATTCAAGCAGTTTTATGTATTAGTTCTAGTGATTGAATATTTAAAGGTTAAAATCTATGACAACTGATTCACCACCCCTCTTAGTTTTCCTATTCAACAAAAACTTGAAATGAAATACTACACTGAGTTAGAGCATCAATGAAAGCAAAAAAAAAATGAAATTCAAAGAAAAATCAATACTTGAACCCCCATTTTGATATCATAGATCTTCTCTTGAGTGGAATGTAGATTTCCCATATCAACAACATGCACCAACAAAAATGATCATTCAAAAAGTCTTTGAAATAATGGACAAAGGATTTGATTTATAAAATTGGAGAGAGGAACATGAATAGTGGAGATTCAATCTCAATGGATGTGGTTGATATTGAATAAAAGAAAGTGGGGAATATTCATTGGCTAAGAATAGTCATGGGAGTTACAAATGTATGAGGATACATATCTCTTATTGTTTATTTATTTTGGATAAATAGGTGTGCATATGAAAATAATAGAGATGGCATAATGAGGGGGGTTACAAAGGAATCTTGACTAGATATTTATGAATTATGGGAAATAGATGATGGATATTATTTAGATATGGATAAATGAATAATCAATATTATATTTATTTAATGGAAAAGGGGATTTATGGAGATAATTATTTTATTAATGATGGGTAAATGAAAGGGGAATTTGGAAGGGGACTAGGAAATGGGAATGGGATATGAATAGGATGCGACAAGGTACTAGGTGATTTTGGGAGATGGTTGAAAATAAGTTTCTACATTTATAAATTGACACCAAAGTAATTCTACATATGTATCTAGTGGACACTTCCAACTAAAAAAATTGTGGCCCAAACTAATTTATTTGGATTGAACCTAGCTAAAACATATTTTTGATGAAATACAACTTTGAATTGGAAATGATTAAATTCAACTACTTTGATAATTTTACCTAGATTAGGGTACAAGTTTGAACTTTGACCCTAGTAGGCTCCTCTAAGATTGAGATTTAAGCTATAGAAGACTAAGAAAATCTTATCTTTGTAAATCTAAGTATTGCAATGACATGAGACTCTAATTTAATTATAAATATGATTTTATTTGATATTAGTTGCATTATCTAAATACCTATATTTAACAAGTATTACAAATAAATTATATTATATATTTAGAATTTATTGTAATAAAAATGTGGATTATGAATTTATGGTTCATTATGGAATCTACAAGAATACATACATGTGTAAATAACATTAAGACAATCTAGGTTAGGGGTTTTTGGAATATGCGCACTATAAGGATTATACACATAGCAAAGGGGAAAGAGACATAATTGATATGCAATCTTTACTAACCATATCAAGAGATTTGTCATCATGACTAATCATGTACAAAGTAAGAGTATCATCATTAAGTAATTTTTATGGTTTCATCATGAGTTAAGATATTGGAGGATCCATATGAAATAGGGAAATTTTATATCTAATTACAAGATGGGTGGATTTAGAAAAGTGGTTATAAATTAGAGAAATGAAGTGAAGATTAAATATTAGGGCACTACTAAAATGGTTTAAAATTATGGCAAAAATGTTGGAAAATAAAATACACCATATACTGATTTAGGCATCTACTTAATGATACAACAAAATAATAAATAATCAACCTAAATTAAGAGATAAGATTGATAACTAAAAATAAAAGAGGTTAGAATGTGCTTATCTATTTGAATGTGATTTGATATTTTTTCTCTTTACTTAGTAGATGTGTTGTGATTGAAGAGTCTAAATTCAAATTTGGTATGTAATGATAATTAGAAAGTAGAAAATTTTTAATGGAATTTTTTTGGGTGATCTATACACATTCATGTGGTTTAGTCCACTTGACATGATTTAGTCCCACAAAGTTGGTTTTTTTCCTCTACTAATGATGTCTCCTAAAACTTGTACACCTTTGGGAACCTAGATATGAAAAAAGGTAATATTGAAGAGCACCTTTGAGGGTCTACTATGAACAAAGTGAAATGTATTTGCATTCCTTGATTTAGTTAAGTCTCATTTCTTATGGGATAAGATCAAATACAACCAAGATAGAAAATACAAAATTCTTATGGTAATCAATGTTTTTTTTTTTGATGTAATGTTGGTACAAACCTTATAATAATCATAATGGATATCTTGAATATGAATTTCAATAATCACTAATGTCTTAGATATTTTCTTTGAATGTAAAATCTTGGGTGCTCAATTTAAGTAATTTAGTGCACAATTTGATGGGTAACAATTAAATTATTTGAATCACTAAAAAATTAACTTAATGAATGGAAGATAGGAGGTGGGAAGATAACATTTATGTGGATGGAAGATGGGTTTTAGGAAATGTGGAAGGGATGGTTGGAATATAATTTCAAATTCAGGAGGATCCAATAGATAAAATAACGTGTTGTGGGAATCCCCATTTGGTGGGCCTCTCAAAGGAAGATGATATAACCCATGGAACCAACTTAAAAAATATATTTTCAATCTTTGGTGGAAGGATAATACCTATGGGGCTTTAGTACTCAAACAAAGCTCAAGATAATGGTAACAAAAATTCCTTGGTAAAAGGGAAATCCTTAGGAGGCACCATTGTTTAAGATCCAAGCCTCTTCTCCCAAGCCTCAAGATAGTACGATTGAAACCTAAGGGGAAAATCATCTTTCCTTTGGTGTTGGTGGATATTGATCCAATTTCAAGTGAGTTCTCTATTAATATCCTTGATATTATTGTGGACAGGGGAGTGTCAAAAAAGGACATGTCCCTAGTACAAAAAATTTATGGGTCCTAGACCAAACATTGATGTTAAGGACTCGACCCATAACAAATGAAAGACTAAAGGAAAGATGGCTATTGTTTAAATGCCCAAAGGTTTCTTCTTTTTCTCCTTTACTTGTGAGTATGATCTATGTAATACTTTGGCTCCAAAGGCCCTTATTTTTTTAGAAATTTGTTGGGTTTGAAGAGATGGTCTAATAGTTTTAATCCTTCTCAAGACTCCTTTAATGTGACTCATATCCAAGTTATATTACTAGGTCTCCCCATGGAGTTTTGGGATGAGGAGGTCTTTAAGGGGGTAGATAGTGGCTTGGGTGAGATTTTGAATATTTAATCCTATGAATAACTCTTGGAGTAGCTAGGTTTTTACTAGGATTTATGATTGAAACCTCCCTCTTTCCTAGTTTTAGATGCAATAAATGGGCCATTAAGATAAACAATGCCCTAGTTTAAACAACAAAAATATGACAAAATTTTGGAGAAAAAAATTAACATGTTGATTCTAGTTGTAAGGGGGATAATATGAAAGCTAAGAAAATGAATGACATCAATAACACTTTTTTGAGTTTTAGAATTAAAATACTTAAGAAATTTGTTGGGGAGAGATGAGAGGATGAGTCCCTTAAAAAATTAAATTGATCCAAAGACCAAGCTCTAGAAGAACTTGGAATGGTAGATGATGGAAGGAAGGAAGGTAATGTTTCAATGGAAAGGATTGATAGATCAAAACATGTGATTCAAGATGATCTTATGTCAAACTAAATGGGAGTTTTTGATCTTAGAATTATTTATCTCAACATAGGGAGGTCTTAGATTAAAGTTATAGCTCCTCAAAGGAAATAAAGGTTACAAATAATTCCCAAATTTTAGAGGTGGAAAATATAAGGGAAGAGGGTGGTTAGTGTCCTCTAGCTAGTGTAGACACCTAAAATTGTCCTAGCCTGTGAACTACCATATCATCTAATATCACTGAATTTCACATCAAGTGCATCAAAAACCCTAAATTCTTCTATTAATTAAATAATACAACATTGTTTAATTAATTCACTTTTTCATCATTTTTGACTAATTAAATAAATTCCATTTTATTGAATAAAGTCCTAAAACTCTAAAGTCCTCTATTAATTGAATAATACGACATTATTTAATTAATTCACATTTCATCAATTTTGACCAATTAAATAAATTACATTTATTTAATAAAGTCCTAACCTAACTTTATTCCTCTTGATTGATTAAATAACTCGAATTATTTAATTATGTCATTAATCCACTTTATTCCCCTAAGTTGATTAAATTATTAAATCATAGTAATTTAATTAACTCATTTTCCCTCCAAATTTGAATAATTTGAATAAACTATTCAAATCATCATCTAAACTCAAATCAAACTAATGCAACTTTGTTTGCAAAAGTCAAACTTTATTTTCACGTTCAACTCCAAAAAGGATTGATTAATTAAATCAATTAATTGAATTATCCTCACCAACTTTCATGATTGAGAAAATTGCTCCCAACATGATTTCCTCACCAACTTTCTTCAACTTCACAAATTGGTCTACACAATTTCCTCAATCCCATTGAAGGCTCAAGTTGATTTCTTCAATTTCATGAATTGCTCCACCTATTTCATCAATTTCACAAATTTCTCAACAAGATTTCTTCAATCACACTAATCATGTAATCTATTTTGCACAGATTATTCATGTCTAAATCCTCTCAACATCTTTCAACCGTCGATCAAGATATTCTACAATGCAATCCTGATTGTACATTTCAAATCACAATTTATATATAACAAACCTCTTTCCTCACAAAAAAATATTGAAGAAACAACATCATTTGCACAAAAAAGTACTGTGAATATTCCTAATCACCATTGACAAAGCTTCAACATATCTTCGATCAACCAACACACACATCACATCAAAGCTTCTTGCATGCAACAATGGAGGCTTCACAATGATATGAACAATCCAAAATCTTGCGAACACACTCCGAAATGGGATGGTAACCTTTCATTTGTTTTGAATTCATTGTGATAATTGTAGGATTTCATTTGTGTGTTTTCAATAGCTTAGAAAGTCATTTCATGAGTGAAGGAATAGATCTAGATTAGTGTTTTTTATTTAGATTAGCTTCTACTCCATTGCATTTGTCTCATTTACGCTCTATGATTTTCCCCCTCACACATTCTGGCATGCCCAGTGGGACCCTGGTCCCCAAAAATAACGATTTCATGAGCAAATTTTGAAGTTATAGGTCTCAAAAGTGCTCTAGAAAAATCCTCATGCACAAGCCCAGAAAATTCTCACATCTACTTTCATGGTTCTGGTGCTTTTGAAACTGTTTTGGTGCATTTGATAGTGATTATGGAACTTTTGACAGTGATTCTGGTGCATTTGACCTGTGTTTTGGCACTTTTGACATTTTCTGGTGCCTTTGCTCTCTGACAGAGGGCACTTTTGACATAATAGGGCGCTATTGACTAGCAATCAAGACTTTTTTACCCCATCTTCAAACGACCATATCTTCGTCATACGAAAGTATTTTTCAATACTTTTTTTTTTAAAAATGGGGCAAAATTTCATGATCTTTGCAATGGTATAGGTAGTTTTTAGTTTTTTTATAGTTAAATTTTCCATTGGTGTGCTTAAAGTTAACTTACCTCACAATTTGGTCTAGGTTGTAGGGTTTTGATGCTTAATAAATTGTCTAACCCTAACGTTTGATTGTGTGTTGTGTTTTGGAAAGTTTTTAACATATATTGTGCAAATATTTTAGGATTTATGGTGCATATTTTTATGAAAACAACTAAGACATTTGTTACAGGGAAGACGAATGGTCAAATAATTTCAAAATTTCAATGTTTTTTAAAGTTAGGAAATCTTTCATTTGGTGCATAAAAAGAACAACACAAATGAACACTTCAATTTTTGGTGCTTTAAAAATGAACCATTTCAAAGATTTCTAGATTAGATAATTTTCACTTGGTGCATAAAAAGAACAACACAAAAAACAGTTCAATTGGTGCTCTAAAAAATTTTTAACCTTCAAAGTAACACTTGGAATGTTTGATTTTATTTTTGTTGACCATAACGATTTATTTTTGTTGATGCATGATCACATTCATTTTTGTTGACCAACTAAGACCAGGATCAATTTAGAAACACTCAAATTTTGGGCTTAAAAATGAACAAATCAATTTTTGTATTGCACTTTTGCTATATTAGTGATTGATATCCATAATACTTCATGTTGGTGCAATTAAAAATAGAAAATTGCTATGCTTTTCACACATTATTGTAGGGATAGCATCGCTTGAGGTGCTTAAAAATATTCAAATTTCTATGAATTGTATGTTGTGCATTTCGTGTTTGGAAAGCTAGATGTTTGTCTTCTTACCTTGCACCTTTTGGCGATCTTGGGTGAGAAAAAAAATTCTTGAGCTTTGCAATTTCTTTTCAAAGCACACCTTTTAGAGGGCCTACCTATTAAGAAATATCTCGCACTGAAGAAATCATAGGTGACCCAAGTAGTACTCTCATTTTGGTCCGCTATATAAATTATTGTGGGTGTGAGGAAAGTTCATCACCCACCGGTTGAGGCTATTTTATATTGACGTCAGTCTCCCCCACTATCTGTGTGATACGTAAGAACTTGCAAGGGTTGGGAGGCCTCTTAATTGAGTAAAACACTGCATGTATAGACACCTGAAACTAATAATCCCTAAAAATGACTACAAACCAAATGTTTTAGAAGCTACCCTTTATCCAAAAACATTCTTTGAAAGTGGTGCATTAGAATTTACTTTCAAGAAGTTACTTTCCATGTCCGACTTCAAGCCCATGCCATAAGTTGCATGTAAAATCATCCCTTCAGGGCATGAGGCAAGCCTACCTAAAATGATGGTTTCTATCTTTAGGGTTGTAATGTTTGTTTATGTAAAAATTGCCAAAATCATTCAAAAATAAATTTTGACTTCAAACTTTGTGCTTGAGCTAAAAAGAATATATCAAAACAAACACTAAACATGATGGTTGAATCACAAACCCTTTGATTTAGTGTATGCTTTTAAAAGAAGCCCTATATTTTCACTCCTTGAAGGATCTCCTTAAAGGTTTTAGAATATTTAGGCTACATTAGCTCAAAATAAATGTTGGAAACTATGGTTTAGGTATCGTGATTTCATAACTCAAAGCCATAGACATACAGGTCACACAAGTGCATGCTTTTTGAGTCAGTAAAATTTATTGTATCACTTGCCACATTCAGAAAAAGATCAAAACATCCAAAAACTACAAGAAAAACATCAATTTTGTTGCCCAAATATTGAAGCTAGAAAACCAATTTATACAGAGGCCTCTTCTATTAGTGTTTCTAGCACACTTGATCCAAAAATACTCGCACTTGCTAGAGAGAGTTCGCTTTTGCTCTCTATCCTACAAATTTCACTAATGAAAATCAGTTGCATTTGACAGAATATGCACACTTGATGCAAAACCAATGCACTTGCTCCTTTTATGCTTGCACTTGCTTCTCAAAATCTGGTGCACTTGCCTAGAAACTGCTCACAATTTCCAAGAAATATTTCTTTTGACTAAGTAACATACAGAGGCCACACTTGACATTTCAGCTCACACTTGCTTCTTAGAAACTTGCGCACTTGACAAAGTTTAGGCCACAGTTTATAAATCTAGCCACTTTTGATCACAGGTTGGCACTTTTTCTCAAAACCCATAGCTATTTCTCTGTCCTTCAAAAAATCAAAAAGACGATCTAAAGCTACTTACAAGATCCTTTCTAGAAAAAAACAATCAGAAACCTAGATAAGTCGTATAGTCCGTCATCCACCCTCAACATTCCATCCTACTTTTGAAAACTAGAATCGAAACAAACAAACTTGGATTATTCCCTCACACTTCTAAGATATCAACAGTTACTTGAACCTCACAGCTAGTTCAAGTAAGATTTTACGCAACATATCCTCTAGAAGAAGAAGTGAGATATCAATCTAGGCCTTTCAACATTTTGAGATCCAAGAATAGTGTCACCCCAAAACAACACTCAAACCTTAGGGTCTTGAGCTTCATAACAAACCATATCAAAACATCCACACTTTCACCATATGACCATTTGGCGACCAGTTGTTCTAGTTCAACCTTTTCCATAGTTAAGAGTCACAAAACATTCACAAAGATCTTGACGCTTGTTTATGAAAACCACACATTCACAACATAGAAGAAAAATTGAAGTAGACAAAAGCAGTGCTAGTATACCCCCAACGAAAACCACAAACGGTGAAAGTAACCCATGGGGATATAAACCGAGTGACCTTATGACAGGGTATTGAGCATCAAGACATCCTAAGCATGCAACCATAACATCCCCAACAAAATTTCAACATCAATTTATTACTCAAATCACTCTTATCAAGGGTTACAACAACATCAAGGGTCTCAAAATCACCATCAAAATCTACAACATCAACTTTCCCTAAATGCAATTAAAAAAAAAATTGGAAAAATTTATCAACAATGCTTTGGGTACCATCAAAAGAGTGAGTCACAGTATCAACAAAATCTTGAAAATCCTCAAAACACAAATTCATATCATCAACAACATGTTCAACATCAAGACACCTCATGCCAACAACCCCCATCCTATGATCCTTCATACAAAGTACAATACCAACAAGGGTTACAACAACAAAATCAATATCCTAATGTTATACAAAATCAATATGGATCTCCCTTCATTCAAAACCCCCAACAACAAACAAACACACATCCTCAAACATTTCAATAGCCATATCAACAACACTTCCAATATCATCAAAACATTGATTCATATCAACAACAAAGTCTATTTCCACAAAATCAAGTGAATCAACAACATCAATGGTCACAAAATCAAAATCAAATCCATCAAAAATATCAACCTTCAAATCAGGAAATTCCATCTCAAAATCCATCCCCTCCACAACCAAAGTTACAATCAAACCATACTACTAAATGTGAGTATACTCCTTTAGGGGAGCCAATTGAGGGTGTGTTAAACCAACTAGTCAATGCCAAACTTATCACACTTTGAAAACTACCACGAAGTGGTGAACCTAGCATCAAATTCCCATGGTAAGATGACAAGATATATTGTAAATACCATGGAGTAAAAGGTTATGATACATATGAATGTGTTACACTCAAAAATCTCATCCAAGACCTTATTGATAAAAAAGAAATAGCTATTGAAGACAACATTCAAGGTTCAACCACTATGGAAAACATGAACAATATCTCAACCTCAAAAGTTGAAAACAAAGGTCAAGAGTCATCTACCAATGACAAAATCAACAATATCTCTACCTCAAATGTTGTAGATAATGATCAAAATCCATCTATCGATGATAAAATTGAAAATATCTCAAAAGTTGAAAATAAACATCAAGAGCCATCTACCAATGACAAAGTCAACAATAACTCTACCTCAAATGTTGTAGATAAGCCATCTATTGATGATAACATTGAAAATATCTCAAAAGTTGAAAACAAAGATTAAGAGCCATCTACCAATGACAAAATCAACAATATCTCTACCTCAAATGTTGTAGATAAGCCATCTATTGATGATAACATTGAAAATATCTCAAAAGTTGAAAACAAAGATTAAGAGCCATCTACCAATGACAAAATCAACAATATCTCTACCTCAAATGTTGTAGATAAGCCATCTATTGATGATAACATTGAAAATATCTCAAAAGTTGAAAACAAAGATTAAGAGCCATCTACCAATGACAAAATCAACAATATCTCTACCTCAAATGTTGCAAATAATGATCAAGAGCCATCTATCAAGATAACATTGACAATATTTCAAAATTTGAAAACAACAATCAATATCTATCTACCGCTGATCACGTTAAAAATGTCTCTACATCATCCAATGAGCAAGAGGAAATACATCAAGAATTTAATCCCAAGAATGATCAAAATCAATCACCCAAGTCTAGCAATGATCTAGTCCAAGATATATTAACATCATCCAACTATTGCAAGTATGAGTAAGTTTGTTTTTGTTTTCATTGATGTCAACATAGTACATGATGTTGCAGTTGTGCATGTATAGGTGAGATGTTGATGAGATGTTGTGAGTACACAGAGCTATCTTTATGGTGTTGCAGGTGTGTTGATATGATGAGTTACTAAGTGCTTTTGAGAAAATTAATAAATAGTGATGACAATACTATGTGTGTGTTCAGAATGTGCTTCGATATGTGCTCCACATTTCTTCTATGTTGATCCTATGCTTGTACGTATCTGAGGTTTTGTTTATGGGAATCTGTTGATGACATTTCCTGGTTTTTAGCTTCTAGTTTTATGGAGAGTGAAAGTTGTCTTCACTAGTGTGTGAACTGGTTTGGCAGAGTAGTTTATCTATGGACTGGGAGAAATGTTTCTACTCCGTAGTCCTCCATTTTTTTTTTAGGTCTTGCAGATCTGGAATATGACTTGTAATGCTGTTCTGTATATTCTGGCAAAGGTGTTCTTGGTTTGGAGCTCTGGAAGTTGAGTTTTAGAGTTATTGCATGTATCTGTACAGTCTGAATGGACTGGTGAGAAGTGTTTTGAGTTTGAAGGTTTTTGCAATGATGTAGATGAGTCTAAAGGAATTTGAGATGTGTTATAGTGATTGGTGAAGCATGTCAATTGGTCCACATGTTATCTTCTCATTGCGGAAGCATGTACTTCAAAGTTCATTTGTGTTTTCATTAGGTTTGGCTGGCTTGGTGTTTACACTTCATACAAAGGATTAAGAATTAATTAAGGAAGCATGTGATTGATCAGAGACATTGTTTTGGGTCTTGGTTAAGTGTTGATTTGGTCTTCTCTCATTACTTTCCACTACGGGAATGTTGAGTTTCCGAGCTAATTTGAATTTATGAAATAAAGCGTGTGTAGTCGACCTTGTAGAAAGTTTCTAAGGTTGAAGTTGGTATAAATATTTGTTAACTTTTATTGTTATGCATCGATCAAGCCACAATTTTGAGAAGCAGTGTTGTGTGAAAGTAAATTGAGTCAGTAGTACTTTAATGTTTTATATTCATGAAACAAAAGAGTTGACAGTGTCTACAATCCTTCTAATCAGGCTACGAATGTGTGTAACTTGTAGTGGTGGATCTTTTTGTTATCTTTTCTTTCTATAGATAGTGAACCTCCTTCTAGACAGTGAATCTTATCTGTAGGCAGTGAGCCTTGTATTCAGATAGTGATCCCTTTGGTAGTGAGCCTCTTTTTAATTGATTTTTCTATTACTTTATACTATGAGCTAATCCTCACCATGGTTTTTCCCTTATTGGGTTTTCCACATAAATATGGTGTATCTTGTGTTGATTTTTCTTTCTGTTATTTGCATTTCATGTTCATACCTAATAATAGAATAAGGTGGTTGTGAAGTTGATAAGTGTTTGATTTTTTTTGTTTGAATTTGGTGAAAATTGATTCACCCCCCTCTTAGTTGTCTTGTGCCTTTCAACAATTGGTATCAAAGATTTGGTTCCTTGGTGAAGAGCTTAACCACTTGAGGTAGATCTTATGGAACAAAAATTGGTGATCCCTATGTTTGATGGATTTGACTATAGTGATTGGAAAATTTAGATGAAAGGTTACATAATATCTCTTGGTTACAAGACCTGGAAGGCTATTGAGATGAAGTGTGTTGCATCGACAAGTGGTCCTACTTCTGTAGATGAAATTTCTACCTATGCACAGAATGCGAAAGTGAGGTATGCAATCTACAATGCCTTATCTAAGACTAAGTGAACAAAGGTTATTTCTTTGGGCACTACTTATGAAGTTTGGAAGAAGTTGGAAGATATTTATGAAGGAAATGATAGAGTGAAATTGTCAAAGAACCTAATAGCATAGCACAAATATGAGAATTTGAAAATGAAAGAAGGTGAAGATATTGGAAGCTATTTCTAGAGGGTTGATATTATAGTGAATGAAGTGAAGAATCAAGGTGGTACTTTGAATGATGAAGATGTGATGGAGAAGATTTTGATTACTCTACCAAAATGTTACAGTGATAAGGTTTCAGCTATTGAAGAAGTGTATGATCCTAAGAAGTTTACTAAAGAACAAATATTTGGCACCTTCATTGCATTTGAGATGAGAATGTTTGGAAAGAAAGAGGAGAAGAATGAATCAACTTTTAAAGCTACAGAGATGGAGGATGATCCAAATAGTGATAATTCAGATGAGTTGGAAGCAAATTTTACAAGGAAGTTGAAGAAAGGTACCAGTAAGTACAAAGGTATGTTTCCCTTTAAATGTTTCAGCTGTGGAAATATTTGTTAGTATGCTTCAAGATGTCCAAATAGAGTTGTACATAAGAGAAAAAAAGATAATAATAATAACAAAGATAGAAAGGATAAGAAGTACAAGAAGTTGTATTATGCCAGAGAAGATGTTGGAATTTTTTATGATGAATTTGACTTTGAGGATAATGATGATGAATGCTTGTTTCTAGCTTTAGAGAATAAATCTATCTACTAACTATGGAAGATGTGCAAGGGAAAGTGGTCCAGAGAACAAGAAGGATGAGATGGAAGGTACTCTGGTTATTGAATTTCATGCTAGACAAGATGAAGACTATTGGGTGATTGATAGTGGCTGCTCTAATCACATGACCAAAGATAAAAGTAAGTTCACTAAAATTGAAAAATATGATGGTGGTTTAGTTATGTTTGGAGATGATTCTAGAGCAAATATTGTTGGGAAAGAAACAATTAGCTTTGATGGAAAACATAGTGTTGATGATGTCTATTATGTTAAGGGATTAAGGCATAATATTTTGAGTGTTGGGAAAATGTGTAGCAAAGGATTCAAGCTTGTTTTTAGGATAACACTTGTGAGATCAGGAAAGGGTCTGGAACTATGGTTGCAGAAGGAAGAAGAACATATGGAAATATTTATTAGCTTAAGGGTGTTGATGGTTAGTGCCTTGTATCTCAAGTTAATGAAAGTTGGCTATGGCACCAGAGGATGGGACATGTATATTTTGATAATTTGATCAGGATCAGTTCAAGAGAGGTTGTCTGAAATCTTCCTAAGATCACAAAGCCTAATATAGTGTGCAAGAGTTGTCAGTTGGGAAAGAAAACTAGATGCAATTTTAAAGGAAAAGATCAATCAACTACCGAAATGCTAGAATTGGTTCATACTAACCTTTGTGGCCCTACAAGAATAGGAAGTATAAATGGTGACAAGTATTTCATGCTCCTTGTTGATGATTATTCAAGAATGACATGGGTTACATTTCTTAGAGAGAAGACTTAGGCTCTGGATAGATTTAAAGTGTTCAAGGCAAGGGTAGAGAATGGAGTAAACCTGAGAATAAAATGTTTAAGGTCTGATAGAGGTGGAGAATTCACTTCCAGTGAGTTTAATGCATTTTGTGAAGAGCATGGCATAAAGAGACATTTTTTTGCTCCCAGAACTCCTCAGCAGAATGGAGTCATTGAGAGAAAGAACCAGACTATTCAGGATGCTGCAAGAACTATGATGAAAGAAGCAAATGTGTCTAATGTATACTAGAGAGAGGCAATCCACACTGCTATTTATATTCTTAATAGAGTTTAGATCAGAGGTAACAATACTAAGAATCCTTATGAGTTGTGGACTGGTAAGATTCCTATTATGAAGTACTTTAACATGTTTGGAAGCAAATGTTAAATTAAAAGAGATGATGAGAACCTTGGGGAGTTTGATGCTAGATGTGATGAAGGAATTTTCCTTGGGTATTCAACTAGTAGCAAAGCATATAGATGCTTCAATAAGAGATTGAGGAAGATTGTTGAGAGTGCAAATGTGAAGGTTGATGAAGACATGCACATACCAGTTGAGATAAGTGAAGTTGAACTGAATGAGCCTATCTACGAACCAGTACTAGAAGAGAATAAGGAAGAAGAAGAATAGATTGAAGATGAGGAAGAAATTTCAGAACCTACTCCTAAGACTCCTAAGTATGTAAAGAATAATCATCCTAAAGACTAGATAATTGGAGATAAGAGTGAAGGTGTGAAGAAAAGAAGTAAAGTGGTAGCAGGTGAGGTAAATCTATGCTTACTTTAAAAGATAGAACCTAAGTCTGTGTGTGAAGCATGTAAAGATGAAAGTTGGGTTAGAGCTATGAAAGAAGAGTTGCAACAAATATAGAAGAATCAAACATGGGAACTGGTTCCTAGACCAAAAAACAATAATGTAATTGGTACTAAGTGGGTGTTCAAGAATAAGTTGAATGAGAATGGAGAAGTTGTGAGAAATAAAGAAAGACTTGTATGCAAAGAATATTCATAGGCTGAAGGCATAGACTTTGAAGAGACATTTACCCCTGTGGAAAAAATGGAGGCAATTTAGATGTTCTTGGTATTTTTTGCTTATAAAGACTTCAAGGTATATCAAATGGATGTCAAGTCTGCTTTTCTGAATGGATAATTGGAAAAATAAGTGTACATGGAACAACCAGAGGGATTTCAGCTATCAAATAAACTAGATATGGTCTATAAGTTGAAAAAGGCATTGTATGGACTGAAACAAGCTCCCAGAGCTTGGTATGCAAGATTGGAAAAATACTTGACACAACAAAAGTTTAGCAAAGGCTCTATAGACAACAATATTTATTTCAAGATTGAAGGAAATAGAATGTTGATAGTAGTTTTGTATGGATGATATCATATTTGGAGGAAATGAAGGTATGTGTAAGAGGTTTGTAGAAGAGATGTAAAAAGAATTTGAAATGTCTATGATTGGCGAGTTGAATTTCTTCTTTCAACTGCAAGTGAATCAAACTGATAAGGGGATATTCATTTCAAAATCTAAGTATGCCAAAGAGTTATTGAAGAAGTTTGGAATGGATGACTCCAAACCGGTCTGTACACCTATGGTGACCAGATGCAAGATGAGTAAAGATGATGAATCTGCTAAAGTTGATTAGAGCAAGTATAGATCTATGATTGGTGGACTGTTGTATCTTACTGCTAGAAGACCGGATATCATGCATGCAGTATATTTGGTTGCTATATTTCAAGCATAACCGAAAGAAGCACATGTTACAACTATAAAAAGGATATTCATATATCTTAAGGGAACTCCAGATTATGGCTTGTGGTATTCTAAGGATACTGATTTCACTTTGAATGCTTACAATGATGCAGATTAGGCTGGTTGTGCAGATGATCGGAAGAGCACAAGTGGTGATGCTTTCTTCCTTGGAGGTAGATTGGTTTCATGGCTTAGCAAGAAATATAATTTTGTTTCTTTATCCACTACAAAAGCTGAGTATATTGCAGCAACATCTTGCTGCACACAGGTTTTATGGATGAATCAAACATTGAAGGACATAGGAGTGATATGTGATGAGCTATACCTATCTTCTATGATAATACAAGTGCTCTAAACATTTCAAAGAATCCAATAATGCATTCAATGAAAAAAAATATCCATTAGATATCATTTATTGAGAGAAAAAGTATTAGAGAATGAAGTTAGATTGGATTATATGCCTACAAAGGATCAAATTGTAGACATATTTACTAAGGCTCTTTTGAAGGATACTTTTGAGTATCTCAGGGAGAAGTTAGGGATCATTGGCCCTCCTTCTATGAACTAGGGCACATGGAGGTGCATTAGTCGAGTGGATCTGTAGATTCTTCATTTGTTTGGATTGATTAATGGGTCTACTCTGTAGGGGGAGTAGAAAGTTTCATTGTTGCAGTATGAGTTGTGTGGGTGCACTCTTAAGGGGGGGTGATCAGAAGCTTTTGTTCTTTTCCATTGATGTCAAAGGGGGAGAGAGTGTCATGTGAAAAATAGTAAAAGGGGAGAGAAAAAGAAGAAGCTGAAAAGGAGAGAGTATCAGATGTTGTCTTTGATGGTTTTTCACATCATGTGTTACCATCAATGACAAAGGGGGAGATTGTTGCAAGTATGAGTAAGTTTGGTTGTGTTTTCATTGATGTCAACATAGTACAAGATGTTGTAGGTTGTGCATGTATAGTTGAGATACTGATGAGATGTTGTGAGTACATGAAACTATATTTATGGTGTTGTAGGTGTGCTAATATGATGAGTTACCAGGTGCTTTTGAGAAAATTAATAAATAGTGATGACAAGACTATGTTTTTGTTCAAAATGTGCTCCACATTTCTTCTGTGTTGATCCTATGCTTGTGCAGATCTGAGGTGTTGTTTATGGGCATTTTTTGATGAAATTTCCTAGTTTGTAGCTTCTAGTTTGATGGAGAGTGAAAGATGTGTTCACCAGTGTGTGAACTATTTTGGCAGAGCTATTTGTCTGTAGACTGGGAGAAATGTTTCTGCTTTGTAGTCCTCCACTAGTTTTTTTCAAGTCTTGTGGATTTGGAATATGTCTTGTAATGGTGTTCTCTATGTTTTGGCAAAGGTGTTTGTGGTTTGGAGCTCTGAAAGTTGAGTTTCAAAGTTACTGAATGTATCTATACAGTCTGGATGGACTGGTGAGAAGTGTTCTAAGTTTGAAGGTTGTTGCAGCTGATGTAGATGAATCTAAAGGAATCTAAGATGCGTTACAGTGATTGGTGTAGCATTTCAAGTTGTCCACATGTTATCTTCTCATTGCAGAAGTGTGTACTTCAAATTTCATTTGTGTTTTCATTAGGTTTGGCCAACCTGGTGTTTACACTTCATACGAAGGATTAAAAATTAATTAAGGAAGCGTGTGATTGATTCAAGACATTTTTTTGGGTCTTGGTTAAGTGTTGGTTTGGTCCGCTCCCATTCCTTTCCATCGCAGGAATGTTCAGTTTCTGACCTAATTTTAATTTATGAAATAAAGTGTGTGTAGCCAACCTTGGAGAAATTTTCTAAGGTTGAAGTCGGTATAAATATTTTTCAACTTGTGTTGTTATGCATTGATCAAGCCACAAGTTTTAGAAGCAGTGTTGTGCAAAAGTAAATTGAGTCAACAATACTTTAATGTGTTAGATTCCTGAAAGCAATGAGCTGACGGTGTCTACAATCCTTTTGATCAAGTTGCGGATGTGTGTAACTTGCAGTGGTGGAACTTTCTATATTCTTTTCTTTCTATAGGCAGTGGGCCTCCTTCTAGACAATGAGTCCTATCTGTAGGCAGTGAGCCTTGTATTCAGATAGTGAGACCTTTGGCAATGAGCCTCTTTGTAATTAGTTTTGCTATTACTTTATATTGTGAGCTAATCCTCACTGTGGTTTTTCCCTTGTTGGGTTTTCCACGTAAATTTGGTTTCTCTTGTGTTGATTTTGATTTCTGTTATTTGCATTTTATGTTCATACCTAATAACAAAATAAAGTGGTTGTGAAGTTGATAAGTGTTTGAAGTTTTATGTTTGAATTTTGTGACAACTGATTCACCCCCCCTCTTAGTTGTCTTGCGCCTTTCAAAACCAACCTCATGGTTGTACATATTGGTAATCAAGAGATTCTTAATACAACACTTGTACCCAATGCAAAAAATCTAAGTCAAGAGTTATCACCCATATGTCCACATTTCAAGGAAATCCAAGGTCCTTTACGAGAAATCCCTTCTTTGAAATTGATCCATGTCAAGAATGTGAACCAAAACATGTCCAGGGTAATACAACATAAAGTCAACATCAATAATCCCTATCATCAAAATACTACAATGACTTTACATATATCTTCCAAGATATCCAATGTTTTCCAAAAGAAGAACAAATCCATACACCATTGAGCACACATACACCTACCCATGAGATGCTTACTCCTAATGGAAATGTAGAAGATCTTTAGTCAAAACAAGAGTCTCATACTCTTGATATCATTACCAAGGAACAAAAATATCCCACTCTTTACATTTGTACACATGATCAAGATATAGAAAAATCTAGAGACATATCAAAAATGGATCATGAAGAAAATTTCTATAGAAGTTGTGAATCAGAAACATGTGAAGGCATATAAAAAATGAATCATAAGCAATAATTTTACATGGATAGTGAATCATAAACACCTCTTGAAGAAGCATTAACAAATGGTATTTCACAAGATCAATCCAAATATATCAATCAGGAAGTTATCCCACATATGGAGGATCCTATCACTTACAAACTTGGATCACTTACCTTTTTCAAAGCAAGCTATCCTACCAATGAAGAATCTATCACCTTTGAAGATCCACAATAAAGTAGAGAAGGATTAGCAGCTTGTTTCCAAGGAAAATTATATCCTATTGCAAATAAATTTTTTCAATAGATGAATTATCAAGGTAGAGGATTAGGCCTACATGAACATGGTATCTTAGAACCAGTGCAGATTATTGGCAATCCTAAGCATCAAGGTCTTGGTTATTCAGCAATAAAGGGATCTAAACATATCAGTGATACCTCTATAATACTAGGGGAAACTTTATCTAATGCAAGCATCAACATAGAGAGCACGAAGAGTCCTTATGGTGAAATTGCTACCAACACTACAACTAGCCATATAATGAATCATTATCCATGCATTTTTCCACCCTCTAATTGGGACCAAAAATAGGAGAGAAAGTTATATCAAAGAAAAGAGGAAACCATTGAAGCAAAAGAATCAACAAAAAAATGGACAAGAAAAGTTCAAATGGATACAAAATAAAAAGCAAGAAAATCATCCCTATCAAACTCCATCAGTCAAATAAACTATGGGGAAAAATAAAAAAGGGAAGTTCATCCATCAAAGATGTCCAATGATAAAAAATCAAGCTTCAAGAGCAACCTACAAGGTATATCAAGATGTTGGTCCCAATCAAATCTCCATATCCACACATCATTGCTCATCATCCCAAGTTTGGAAAATAAAAGGTTCCAAACTGCCAACCAATCCATCTAAATCTCATATCCATCAACACATTTGATCACCATCCAAGATATCCAAATCTCACATTAACCATGTAGTGGCATCAACTCTTTATCATAAGGACTCTAAGGGAACTCTATCGTGATGTGTGCATCAAGGTAAGGTTAACTTTGGTATCGACAAGGAAGATAAGAATTATCAGGGGTTACATTCAATCGCATGTATCCTAGCAAAACAACTCCTCCAAGTAGGATATCGTTGGAATGTCATGACAACAACAACAACCATATCAACACCAACAACATCTACATCAACACCACCAAGTGGTTCAAAATGAGCAAAAAATTATCAACATGATGAAAAATTGGTAAACAGGCGTCTTGTGTGACATCATAAAAATCAAGAAAATAGTCAAGAGAAAAATTTGTTGGCAATATGTAGTCATTGAAGTCAAAATGGGATTAGATGGAGAGGATGGATCTAATCCTAAGCAGTATTCTGGCATTAATGTCATAGTGTCATTGATGTCAAAAGAGTGTAGAATTGATCATGCAAGGGAGATGATGGCATGATGATAGATCAGTGGTGTGCCTAAATGCTATGAATCTCAAAGGATGAATGTGAGAGCATTGAATATGGTTCTAGAAGTATGTGGATTGGTTGTTGGTGCAGAAGAGTAAGTTTCTCAATATGTTGCATAGTTGAAAAAATGTTTTCATCTCTCTACAACAATTGCTTCTAGGTATTTGATGGAAAAGTAGGTTCCAGATTAGATATGGGTTTTTTGAGAGCATTTCAGTGATGTGCTCTGCACGTCCATAAAGTGAAGGATGTGCCCAAAAATGAATTATTTATACTCTCGGGTGTTTTAGGGTTTATCTCCTAAACCCTAATAGGTTTACAGTCATGCAATCATGAACAAAAATTCAATTTTGTTGCTGACTATGTATCAACGGTTGCAGGTCACATAAGTTGCAACTTATGTCCTTGAAGTCAAGAGTATGACCAGCCCCCTTCACCTTATGTCTATTGGCCTGACAAATATTCAACAACTATAATATTTCCTAAGTCACAAGATTCCAAATTTCTCTAACTTAAGTCACGAGGTTCTAAAGTTTCATAACCTTCCGACTTAGAGACTTAGTGTTGTCGTCGAGTCACAATTTTTTAGAGCTTCACAACCTCTTACTAGAGATTCTTAAGTTTGGGTTTTTAGTGACATAGCGATAGTGTGAATGAAAGGATGGAATGTGGTGATGAGAAGGTAGCATTTCGTGTGGGATCCAGTAAGGAGGACGTGGCAGTGGGACCTGAAAGTAATGAAGGTACTCAAAAGGTGAGAAGGACCCAACCATATTGATGTGTATGTCAGTGATGACGATGCAGTGGCATGGTGATGAAGTGGAAGGAGACGTCACGTTGACAGGTGGCAATGAATGATTGCATAAAAGCCACGAGTAATAGTGTATGATCAACAGTTACGTTCAAGAAATTCTGATGGTGCTCATCTATTCCGATGAACTTTTGGTGGATTTTGGCTAAATCTCGTGGTGTTAGTGGAAAATGGTGGAGATTAATCCACGATGAATGAATTATGACCATTGATGTTTGGTGGGACCTATGAAGGTGGAATACAAAGTTAGTAGGTGACGTTAGAGGTGTATACACAACAACAACCCGCATACCCCACTGAGAATTTAGTGGGACCTGATCAAGACCCACAAGGCTAGTGGGGAATGGTGAATATTGATCAATGTTGATTGAACGATGCCCACAGTGTAGATCGAGTAATAGTGTATGATCAATAGTTGCGATAAAGAAGATCTGACGATGCTCGTCTATTCCACTGAGCTTTTGGTGGATTTTGGCTAAATCCCTTGGGGTTAGCAGAAAATGGTGGAGATTAATCCACAATGAATGAATTATGACCATTGATGTCTAGTGGGACCTACGAAGGCAACATACGAAGTTAGTAGAAGGTGACGTTAGATGTGTATTCATGGTAGCAACCCACATACCCCACTGAGAATTCAGTGGGACCTAATCAAGACTTGTAGGGCTAGTGGGGAATGGTGAAGATTGATCAATGTTGATTGAACAATGCTCACAGTGTATCTAGAGGGATTCAACAGGATGGTGACAATGACAGATTGTGATGAAGGCTGATAGGTGGCAAAGAGCGATTTCTCAATATATCAACTCACATCATTGTTGTGAGTTTCATGGCGATGATGTGGATGACAAATGGCAACAACCACAGACCCTGCAAGGTATGTGTTGGACCATTGTCAGAGCTCGTGGGATAGCAGGTTTTGGAAACGTGTCTTGGTGGACCCCGCGTATGGCGAGCAATGTATGAAGGAGATTGACGGTGGAGATCAAAAGGCATAGATCTAATATTGATCGCCTGTGAGTAAAGGATCAACGATGCACATTTAAAGTAGATAATCAAACGACTATGTTTTAAAGGTTCCTAGATGAATAGAGAGCCAATGGATCATGGTGCGAAGAAAGAAGATCGATGGTCAAAATTCAAAAGAAGAGATCTGAAATGGCTATGACAGTGTGAACGAGGGTTTCATCTGGTAACTGACATAGAGGAAGAAATTAATTGGCCCAACTGCACCAGGGGACAAATTGAATGAATATTTGATCTTCAAGGTGACAACACAGATTGCAGAGGTGATCAAGATCAAAATCAAATTGAATGCACAAAAGAATGCATTAAATGCATACTGTAGAAGGAACAATGAGTGTTCTATGTGTAGCAAAGAGTGCAATGCATAAAGAGAAGGGAGGTGCAAAGATGTGTGTATGTGACATCGACCAGTGCATAGGGTGCTGAATAGAAGCATGCATTGTTGATTGTATGAAAAAGGAAAAGAGAGAGAGTGCAGAGCAAGGGTGTGTTGATGAGAGTGCAACTTCAATAGCATAAAGAAAGTTGCAACAAGTGCAACAATGTATTGTATGTATTGATGCATCTCCAATTTATGTAGAACCATTTATATGCATATTTGAGCTTTAAGCTTAGCAAGAGGTTGTAGCCTCACTGTACTGGTTCATAGCTCAGTTTAGGGTGTTGTTGTATCCTTGGAGTTGTAGCTCCTAAAACAATGTGTTGTAGCATCCTTGAAGTTGTAGCTTCTAAAGTAGGGAGTTGTTGCATCCTTGGAGTTGTAGCTCCTAAATCAGGGCACATTGAAACATCCTTGGGTTTAGCCCTAAACATTGTAACAAAGATTTCTTTTGTGACATTGGATTTGACTAGTAGACTAAAGCAACATTTATCATTGTGGTTTTTCCCATCTTGGGTTTTCCACGTATATCTAGTGTTGTGGGAATTTGTGTTGATTGTGTACTTGCTTGTTTATGTTTGCATCTTTTAGTTTTAAATCTACACAATAAGATTTTGAGTAGATCATTATGTTCCAACAAAATCATCCTCCAATGAAAACCAATATGGTGGCGCTTGGTGAAAACCTGGAAAACATGCGTCATGTGTAGAATCAAGCATCTACGTGCACCATTTCAAGTGGAAGCATCTTAGCGTATCCATAATAAATCCCATCCATTTTTATCAAAAATCCAACTTATCTTGATCTTGAAAAATGTTTGGTGTACACTTTATACTTGCTTATGGGAAACATCTTGACGTGGGTCATTATCATTGATAATGTCCTATCCAACATTATCTAAGCCATGAGCCATTATCCAAAAGGGGATACTCTATCCAAACATGTTATCCTGTCACAATATAATCTATCATTGCTAGACACTAGGGGAAAGTCTTTACATCTTGCTTTAGAATAAATCTTGATCTATGTCTTCTAAATCATTGTGTGATCTAAGCACTATCCGAACAACAAGGTGTATTTCCAACACACTACCAAGGTAACCTTCAAAAATAATTCATCCCAAAAACAAGGTGTATTACCAATGCACTACCAGGGTAACCTTCAAAACTATCAAAATCAAAAACATCTAAAAAAAATAAAAATCAAAAACATCCAAAAAATGACAAAAATCAAAACAACTTTGGATTATTCCTTCACTCAAAATTCGAAGATATCAACATTTTCTTGAACCTCACAGCTAGTTCAAGTAAATTTCTCACAACATAGCCTCTAGAAATGAAAGTGGAATATCAATCTAAGTTATCAATGCTATTTGAAATCACAAAAACAAGTTTATGGTTTGATTCAAATGGTTAAACTATGTGGTCTTTGCATGTACAATGTAGGCAAGGCTTATCAGCCCTTGAGACCTTAGGTTAGTCCCCTTAGGTTTCTATCATGCTTTATTTTCAACTTAGTCAAAAAATTCAAATCCAAATATACAGTAAAAAAATAAAAATATTCAAATATCTTGAAAACACCAAAAACAACATCAGATAACATCAAAAAGCATAAAAACATTTGAAAAAGCTCAAAAAATCATATCTTTGTCATCGCTTATTGGCAATAAAGGTTCATCCATTATAAACAAATCATCACATTCGCCCCTTTGACAAAACAAACAAACAAATAGAGTAAACAAACAAGTTAGAACTTTCAAGAAAAATAATCATATTTGATCACAATTGGAGAACAATAGAGTCGACATATCAACTACCTATCTTTTGACATTTCACCAACAACATCCTGAGATGTCTTAATGGATCCATTCCTACAATAGACATGATCAACACCAAATAATAGCCCTACCCCCAAACATATATGGCAAGTGATATAACAACATTGTTTTATCTTTTTGATTTACATTATTGACTTTGTAGACATCCAAATTTGACCACTTCCATATGTTCAAACTTGTCTCCTTATTCATCCCTTTACTCGTCTATTTCATTCTCTTCATCGGTATTAATTAAATCACTCATTTAATTAATATTTTATCGTCTGTATAAGGTTCATAAAGTATTTAATTCAATAATTAAATACTTTTACCTTTTACTTCTTTCCTCTCTAAATTAAATAAATACATCACTTTATTTAATTTATTCATGCGACCTCTTTGAATTTAAGTCAATTTTTAATTCCTCTTTTTCTCTCTCATTGTCACATCCTCCATAACCCTCTTCTAATATGGATTAATTTGATTAATTCTGGATTAGGATGTGCACACATTAATTAAAAAATTAATGTCACATCCTCACATCTTCCAATTTCTCCTTAATCTTTCATTAATCCTCCTAATCATGTGTTTGCACAACCTTAATCAAAGTCATTAGACACATTTAGCATGATTTTTTAGTCAACCTTTTCATTTTCCTTTCTTAGCATTGACCCTCTTTCCCATGCGAATTTAAAATTCACATTTATTCCTCCTAGAATCCCCTTTTCCCATGAATCTTCTAGAATATTTGACTTGTCACATCAAGTCACATGTGGAAAAGTGCTTCCCTTTTTGGAACCTTGTCTTGTCCATGAGATTCTTCTAAGTATGTGAATTTTTAATTCACATTTATTTTTCCAACTACTTTCTCATTCCCCATGAAGATTTTTGAGGAATTCTAAAATTCCTCAAAATTCATTTTCATTCTCACTTGGGGACAAGAAGTTCCTTTTTGAGGAAATCTTCTCATTCCCCAAGGTACTTGTCCTTCCTCCACATCACTTGTCCTTATTTCACCTCACATACACATCATCACTTCCTAAGCCATTTCACATTCCACATGTCAAGATGTGAGGGCTTGTGAATTCTTAACTCACCATAGCCTTTCATCTTGGCCTTGTTGGCTTAATCTCAACTATTGAATTATCTAGAGAATTCAAATACCTCTATAAATACCCTCTCTTTTCTCTCATTTAGGAACCTTATGCTTTTGATTCCAAACTCTTGCTATTTTTCCATTTGAAGCCATACTTAGCCAATTTTCCTTCATCATAACACTTGAATCCATTAATCATCCATTTTCAACCACCTTGCATCCCATCTTACATCTTTATTCTCATTTTCCATCCAAGGAGCATACACAACATCGAAGATCAAAGGGCCAACCAAAGGACAACTTGACAAGGTATAATCGTTTCATTCAATCTTCTTTATTTAAGTTCAACATTTTGCCCAATCTTGAGGTGTTAAGTGTTCTGTTGTTTCTTACATTCTTGTTGTTGTTGCACATTTAGGAAATAGGATTTTCACCTGATCACATTTTTGGCATGCCCGGTGGGACCCACAAATGAGTCTCTTGCTCTCAAGTGTTTTGTTGTTTCACTATTTGTAGGTTCAAGTTGTAAAGAGGCAGACTTGCCCTCATAGAGAGGCGGACCTGCCCAAAACAGAGGGGCGGACCCGCCCAAAACAACATTTCTCAGAAGGTAAAAACTACATTAAGCATCGTTTTCTGCTGTTTTGAGTATTTCTGACCCCCTAACGTTTGTTGTTTGTGTTTGTGCAAGGACTTGACTAGCGTTTTGTAGAAAACAAGAAACAAATTACTAACAAGTTTCTTGCAGGGCCATTCAATTTGAAGCTTTTATCAGCTGTTTGTTATCATTTTTCATTAATTTAGGCACATAGTATAATTAGGTGGAGGCAAAATTTACATTGTATGTTGTGTTTGTGGTAAGCTATTGACGTATCCAATCCCCTTGCACCATTTGGCGATCCTGGGTGAAGAGATATCGTAGCTTACCAAGTCCTTTGAGTCACCTTTTTGTTTTTTCTTAGGACACTTGCTTGGGGATTTCATCACCCCAAGGGACAATCCCAACAATGCATATCAGTGGGGTATACAAAGGGGGGAGGCCAAAGTTGTACCCCAATCCAGCCACGTCATTATTGGCGAAGCGTCGGGATGGTGTGAAGAGTTGGTCTGAGCCTTTAGTATCTCGCTAAGGTTCCCAACTCATGCTTGTGATAGGCTGGTGTTCACAGTTTGGGCCTCACATACTGGGTGTATATCGAGGACTCCCTAGCCACCTTGTTTATCCTAGATAGAGGACTTTGTTGGCCATACCCATTCTATACTCTTAGGATTGTGTTGCTTGAACTATTTTCTTTGTGCAAAACCAGTGGTTTTTTGTTCAGTCAAGTCAACCTTATCCTCTGATTGTTGTTTGCTATGTTTTGGGTCTTTTTCCATAGTCATTTTTGCAAAAATCAAGTTCAAACTTGTGTAGAGGGATGGACCCGCCCTTGCAGAGGGGTGGACCTACCTTACCAGGGGCGAACCTACGCTCTATCTCAGTCTCTTTTCAGCCTATTTTTGTCAGATTTACCCAATTTTTTGTCAAACAGGTATACCTTCCCTAGTAGGAGTGAACCTGCCCTTGGAGGGGTAGACCTACCCTTGGATAGGTGTACCTATCCCTTGAACAGTCAGTTTTATCACCCGTTTCATCATTCCGAGCACCCGTTTCATCATTCTGATCACTCGTTTCCTCACTTCAAACATTCATACATCCATTCCAAGAATCCACTCCCTATCTTGAACATTCATCCTCTTCATCCGAACATCCATTTCCTTGGTTCGAGCACCCGTTTACCTGTTCCAAACAACTATTTTTGTCCATGTTCATTGAAGAGGTGTACCTTCCCTAGTAGGGGTGGACCTGCCCTTGGACGGGAGGACCTGTCCTTGGATAGGCGGACCCGTCCTTCAAACAACTATTTTTGTCCTCCGTTCGGTCATTCCGGCTATCGTTCCTTTGTTCCGACTAACCGTTTTCCTATTCTAAGTGACTGTTCACCCATTCCGAGCATTCGTCTCCCCATTCAGAAGGTCAATCTTTTGGATTGAACATCCATTTACTCATTCTGAGTCACCGTTCATCCATTTTGAACCTCTGTCCATCCAACTGTTCTTTCGCTCTGGGTTGCCATTCACCTATTACAATAGCCGTTCTCCACATTCTGAGTGTCGTTCATCCATTCCAGGTTATCATTCGTCCACTCTGAATTTCCATTTATCCAATCCAAGCATTCGTTCCCTCTTTTAGACTGTCATTCACCCATAGCCGTT
The DNA here is from genome assembly GCA_007258455.2 of Sequoia sempervirens. Taxonomy (NCBI): domain Eukaryota; kingdom Viridiplantae; phylum Streptophyta; class Pinopsida; order Cupressales; family Cupressaceae; genus Sequoia; species Sequoia sempervirens. The sequence goes on along the minus strand of VDFB02270651.1, from coordinate 343,819,204 downwards.
CATCTGTCCCAATAGTCAATCCCTCAGTTCAGGCTCCTGTTCTCCACATTCCAAAGGCCACTCATCTGTTCTGGATTATCGTTCACCCATTTTAGAAATCATTCTCCCATTCCACTAAACTTCATTTGAAGTAGTTATCTGAGTTCACTTAGGTGTCTAAGGTTGATCGTCATCCTTCAAAACCAACTTAGGATCGTCATTTGTCCTAAGTTGGTCATCCTCATCGGCCCTATCAATCCACTTCCATCTCAAGTTGGATTTGATGCCGTCATCATCCATCCATCCTTTAATCGATCAATCAACACCTTGCATTACCTAGGGTAATTCCTGAAATTGGTTTTGAACCCCTGTCATCATCCTAATTCGTCTTACCATCTAACCCTATCAATCACTTATCAATCTAATCCAATCTCGTCGATCATTTCATCAATCCAATCCAACCCTATCTCATCAATCGTCTTATCAATCAATTCAATCCAATCCAATTTTTTCCAATCATTTTGTCAATCAGTCTAATTTAATCTCATCGATCGTTTATCAAACAATCCACTCTAGTCTAATAAAATCAAATCTGTTATCAATCATCCAATCCTATCCTATCAAGTCACATCCTTGTCAACTAATCCATCATCTAATCAGGTCAGTCCTCCAATCATCATCTTGATCATCCTCACATCCTAGTCCACTCCACTGTCTTGCATGCCCGTTCAAACCCAGTCATAGGCAAAGAAGATGGTCGAGCAACAAAACCATGGATCCCAACCTAACGCACTGCAGGAAAATCCTCCCATCAATAGGGGATCAAGCCAATCTAGCACCGAAGATTAGAACAACTCACCACATGGTGAAGAGAGTATGGTCAACCAGCCCAAAATCACACTCGAGGAACATTTTAGTAACCCCACCAATGCGCAAATGACAGATCACCTATTCAAAAAACATGGAGAATTAATCTTGTCCCACCTAATTGAAAAAGGTTTCAAACCTCCATCAGGCATTGACCTATCAAAATATGGCAATTCCACACCCAACATACCCTAAGGTTCACAAAACGCACCAGGTGATTCATACATCCCCAATGTTCCTCCAGTGGAGGGTTGGTATCAACCTGAATTCGTAAATTCCATCCTTTACCATGTTAATAATCCCCCACACACCCCAATCTCAGTCATGGGGGCTCATCAAGTATTTGATCCCAATAACCCTTTCTCCTACGACATGCTGCAAAATGTTCTGCAACGTCCGCCATTAACGCTGACTGCACCACCCCTTTCGAATCAACCTCCAATAAACGTTGGGGGCAACCCTTTCACCACCTTGCCTCCACCTCCTAGGGCCACAAATATACCATCACCTCCATTCACATCCCAATAGCATCCATAATCTAACATACCATCTCAATTACCTCCGCAAGGTACATCCCAACCAACTATTCCCGCTGTCAACCAACAACCTCCTTTGCAGAACGCCTCCATGTCATCTCAACCACCTCATCAACAACAACCACCACACCAATCACAAGGAAATCCATCTCGACCTCCCGTCCAGACCATATCCTCGTTGCTCACATCTATTTTACGTCCAGAAGTTCAACTGTAACACAATATCCCATCTCGGCCCATGCAACAGCCGATATCGCATCAATAACCTCCCCAACACTATTTCTATCATAACCAGCAATAGTTATAGCAACAACCACCATATGTGGCCTCCCAATAGTCATAACAGTACCCCCAGTACTAGCAGACCAATCTGCAACACTCCATTCATGCTCCTCAGCATTATGCCACATATCCTTATCAAACAAAACTGTACTATAACTCGCAACAGTAGCCCCCATACCAACAAACACCCTCGGCATACCAGCAAGGGACATCATCATTTGACTATCAAAATCCATATATCAACCTTCAAACAATATCTCAATAGGATCCTCCATCATCCTACCACCCATATCCATCCAACCCATCTGCCTCGACTCCTACACCCCGGTCAATGCGGATCTGTTAGAAATCAAAGTTGCTTTGAAAGATCTCCAAGCCGAGACTAGTAAGCAATCTTTCAAATTTGAAGATATATGTCCCTATCCATTTGACCCTTCCATCTCATTGATTCCCTTCCCAAAACACTTCGAGATACCAAAATTTGACAGATACAAGGGAAACAAGGATCCTAAAGCCCACCTGCAAGAGTTTTACTCCTAGTGTTAGGAGGTTATGCATAATGAAAACTACCTCTTGCATCTCTTCATGCGGAGCTTGACAGGGTATGCCCTAGATTGGTTCATGGGTCTAGAGCGGGGATCCATCAAATCCTTCACGGATCTTTCAGAGAAATTTGTTTCCTACTTCTCCTTCAATCTAGAGAAGGATACTGATACCTTGGATCTCCTCAAGGAGAAGCAATGTGAACGCGAAACCTTTTCCAACTACCTCCAAAGGTGGCGTGTGTTGGAAAGCTGAATGAAAACCCCTCTCAAAGAGAAAGACATGGTCACTCTCTTTGTTGAGAATTCACATCCCGACATGGCCCATAGCTTCAGGCTGCATCATGTCACCACCTTCGCCAAGATAGTGGAGAAAGGACCCATCCTTGAATGAGCCCTTATTGCTAAAGGGTACGTCAAGATACACAATCATGACAAAGAACGGTCATCCAGAGATAAGTCACGCTATTGGAACAAGAACAAGAATGTTGTGAATGATAGTGTCACCAACACGAAGCATGTTCAAGTAGCTAATACCTCTCAGAGGCAACAACTTGCCTCTAACCAACCATCTTCCCAAAACATCATATTAGTACCGCAGGGGGCACCTCACCCCCCTCAATAGTTAAACCAGAATAGTCAAGGGAACAACAAATTCCAGTTCACTCAATTAGGAGAACCCCTTAGTGTCGTGTTCAACAAGCTCCTACAATCCAATTATCCAATCACATATCTTGTAACCAAGCCACCCAATGAATCTAAGCCTAAACCAACTTGGTTTAAAGAAAACGAATATTGTGAGTTTCACAAGATTAAAGGGCATACCCTAAACAAGTGTCAGAGTCTAAAAACATATATCCAAGATCTTATAGATTAAGGAGATATTCATGTGGATGCCAATCAAGCCTCATCATCCAATGCTCAACTACAGATTTAACAAAATGCCTTCCCTAACCATAATCAAGGTGCAAGCATGTCCAATAACAATCCCCAAAAAAATAGTACAAATAACATAAGTTATAAGAATGTGTCCCTCAATTATGATGACATTGTCCATTGCATTGAGTAGGTGGAACCTCGTGTATCCATGATACATGTCAAAGCTAAAGATCCCCAGTGTGTTGTTGCTACCCGAAGAACCCACATTACTATTCTTGCAGCCCCTACATCCGCCCAGCAAAATCCTATGAATTCTCAGTATAACATTCTTGATCACTTAGGAAAGACTCCCGCTCAGATCTCAATTTTGGATCTGCTCAAATCTTCTCCCATGCATCAAGAGATCCTAAACCAAGCTTTACAAGAAACCTGAGTGCCTAACGACATTGATCCCACACAATTTCAAGCTTTGGTGGGAGATCTAGCTCTATCTTACTAGTTACACTTCAGCCAAAATGACATGCCTAACATTGATGCCAACCATAACCATCCCCTACACATCAAAGTCCTAGTTGCTCATCATAAAGTAAAAAGGGTCCTGGTAGATAATGGCTCTTCCCTTAATCTATGCACTCTAAAGTTCATAAAGCAGATAGGGTATACTCAAGCGGACCTAAGTAATCAAATCATTACAATCAAGGCTTATGATAATGCAGAAAGAGATTTGGAAGGAATTGTCAGTCTTCCCATCCAAGTTAGACCCGTGATTCAGTACACTACATGTCATGTCCTTGATCTGGACTTACCGTACAACCTCCTCCTCAGCCGCCTATGGCTCCACGCCATGCAAGCCATCCCCTCCACATATCATCAATGCCTAAAATTCTTAGTTAATGGACAAGCAGTCACCGTTTATGCTGACCCGCAACCATTTGAGTACTACCGCACCTTAGAAACTTCATTTCCCCATTTGCATTATTGTCCTGGAGTCGAAATGGGGGCACCTCAGTCGTCATCCTCCAATCCATCATCCACCACATTAGCACTCCATCTTCCACCACTGACTCCACCATCACTAAAGTCTAGATCATCGACAAGGGTTGTGGTGAATATGAAATGCATATAGCTCTTAATGTGGCAACCATGCCACCATCACCACACACATACGGTCAACCTTCGCAGTCTATACCAAAGGAGGAAGACAAGACCATTACCTTCAGTGCCAAAATCATCCCTACTAGCACTTTCTGGTCCCCTGGTCTAAGGACAAATGTGCCAGAAGATGATATCAGCTAGTGGATATATCATGAAGAGCCCCAACCAGATCCTCCCATTAAGGAATATTTCAAGGAAGTATACCCTTGGTCTGCTAAGTTCGTAGAGAAGCATAACTATCAAGGTGGGGGTTTGGGTAAAGAAGAATAAGGGTGGCTGCAACCTATTGATGTACCAAAGCATCCACGGAATTTAGGCCTAGGATATGACAAAAAACATAAAGGCCTTGCAACATCATCCAATGCTTCCAACATTGTTACTATGGAAAATGGTCCCTTAGAAGACATACTTGAGGAAGAGTCCATCATACATGTGTACGATGATGTGGATCACTCAGAACTTTCATCCATGTTTGATTTCCCATCTGTCTTTACCATTAGCCTTTCCCTACGTCATCCTGAACTTATTGAATGGGAGCTACATGGTAGCGCACCTATCAATGTCTCCCTAGATGCATATGTCAACCTTATGGGATTGGGGGAAGATGAATGCTCTAGTCACAAAAGTAAGAACAAGAAGAATCAGAAATGTCATCTAGTGAAAACCTCTCCGAGGTGCTTCTTGACCTAGAAAAAATAAAAATAAAGGACGCATCCGACAGTGAAAACCTCAATGAGGTGCTGGAGGATGGAGATGTTCATCTTCCCCTTGTGGGAACTCAATTATCTACACGATCATCCATCCTAATCGAAGAAACTCAAGAAGTCAATTTGGGTACTGTAGAAACCCCGAAGATCACCTACGTAGCCAAATCATTATCGGAACAAGAATCTTCTGTCATTGTCTAGCTGCTCAAAGATGGAATCATAAAATTTTATTGGTCGTACTTAGACATGCCAAGTCTAGACCAAGCTTTAGTAGTTCACCATCTGGATATTTTCCCAGATGCCAAGCCTGTCAAGCAGAAACTCAGAAAAATGCATCCGCAGGTAGCACTGTTAGTCAAGAAAGAATTCAAGAAATTACTGGATGTTGGCTTTATCAGACCCATCGACTATTCTGACTGAATCTCCAACATAGTGCCTGTCGCTAAACCTAATGGAGACATTAGGGTTTGCACAGACTTCTGGGATCTCAACAAAGCCTCTCTGAAAGATGACTTCCCATTGCCCAATATCAACATGTTGGTCGACCTCATTGTAGGACACGAGATGTTGTCCCTGATGGACAACTTCTCTGGCTACAATAAAATTTGAATTGCACCCGAAGACCAACACAAGACCGCTTTTACAACACCTTGGGGTACCTTTTGCTACAATGGTATGCCCTTTGGTCTTAAGAACGTGGGGGAAACGTATCAACAAGCAATGACTATTATCTTCCATGACCTCATCCACATTATCATGGAAGATTATATTGATGACTTGTTGGGAAAGTCCAGAAGCATAACCGAGCACCATGCCATTCTAAAAAGGATCTTTGAGCGGTTGGAACAATTCAAGCTAAGATTGAATCCAAAAAAGTGTGTGTTTGGCATCATGTCCGGGAAATTGTTGGGCTTCATAGTCTCCCGAAGGGGCATTGAGGTTGATCCCACCAAAGTAAAATCTATCATAGATATGTCTCCACCTCAAAACCTGAAACAGTTAAGAATCCTTTAGGGAAAGCTACAATCTATCCATCGGTTTATAGCCCAACTTGCAGATAAGTGTCAGTCGTTCACCCACCTTTTGAAGAAAGAAACCACCTTCAAATAGAATCAATAGTGTCAGTTGGGTTTTGATAAGATCAAAGAGTATTTGGCTCACCCACCAATCCTAATGCCACCTATTCCAGGAAAACCCCTCCTGCTATACATCTCTGCCACTTCAGTCACACTGGGGAATTATTGGCACAACATGGCAGGGAAATGGTCAGGCGGAATCTACAAATAAGAATCCGATTTAGATAATTAAGAAGACAGTTGAGGACAATCAACGGGCATGGCATGAAAAGCTTAAGTTAAATCTTTGGGCTGATAGGGTGACTCCTAAAAGGGCCACTGGTTGTTCTCCTATGTACTTGCTTATGGAAAAGAGGCTAGGTTATCGGTTTCTATTGAACTGCCTACTTTGAGTTTCGTTAAGGAGCTGGAATTGTTGAATGAGCAACCTCTTGAAGTGAGATTTGAACAACTGGTAGAGCTTGAGGAAACTAGAAGGGAAGCATTAAGACAACTTGAGATACATCAAGCTCAAATGAGGAGCTCTTTTGATAAAGGGAAAGACCACGAGAATTCATTATTGGTGATTTGGTCTTCAAGTGGAATGAATATAAGAGCAGACTTGGATGACATTCCAAATTTGATGCAATTTGGGACGGGCCCTATGTGATCACGAAATGCAAGGAACACAATGCTTTCCAACTTTCTAAGTTGACTGGAGAGGTGTTGTCTATCCCAGTTAATGGGATCCACCTCAAGCATTTCCTCTGAGATAAGTTCTATCTTGTAAATAAGTAGAGTAGTTGTTGCAAATAAGTGTGTTATGCACATTTCTTTTCAGTAGTTTTCTTTCCCTAAGCGCTGCTGCACATGTTCTGTTGGCCATTAGGGCCTGTTAGTTTGCTTTTTGCATTGTTTCCTTTTGTTTTGTTGTTGTTTGGAGTGTTGCTATTCAAGTTTTCTGAGTTTTTGAAGGGGCAGATTTGACTCCGCGCCCAATGGAGTTTTCAAAGGCAACTGATCTATGCTTAGCTGGAAAGCATTTAGCGGAAATCGCCAAAATGTTACCAATTTTTCGCTACAGCTCAATTGGTGGAGTTGATTTAAATATTGTTATATTTGAAAGTGGAAATACAGTTATTTCTACATATGCTTAAGTGCGGATTGCACTGCATTTATCATTCATCAGGTGATAGTTATGCAAGTGTTTTTGAGATAACTGAGTTTAGAAGTATTGCTCAAGTAATTTACAAATCAAATGGAGTACACAACTGAATATACAAATGATAAAGCATAACAAAATGCTTTCATTTATTTCATGAAGTGATTCATATTACATGTTTTCATTTGATTGCAAGAATACAAATGACAAGAACAACTTTTCATTTCAATGCATTTTCTTTCATAATGGAAATGAAAGAAGGAATTTAAATATCCACACAAGCCGTGGTTTTAGCCATTTCCATTCATGACAAGAAAGGAAATATACAACTGAAAGTAAAAAGTAGATAAAATGGGACATATCCGTCATTACCTGAGTTGGTCTTTGGCTACTGCCTCGTAGCTTGCTCCATCCTGCTTCCGCTCCTCAGTGTACCTGCAAAATATTAAGAAGGGCATCAATTAAGAGCTCAGGATATGAACTATACTACATGCCATACTAACAGAGATATATTTCAATCCTTGCAATGCATAGAATCAACTAAAGAAAATAATAGAAACATGAACTGAAAGGAGAGAACATCATCATCACATATTGTTTTTATGCTAACATCGTTTGTTTCCTTGTGCAGGTATAGGAAAAGTCATGTAGCTGATTATCTTTTGAAGACCAAGCATGTGGAGAAAAATGAGCTCCCACAAGGGTAGAGCTCGACATGCTGCCCCTTATACATTACAGATGGGGTGAGTGAAGGAATGCAATCATCATGTTCATTAGAACTATACAACTGAAAGAGTAAAGCAGAGTTCATTCATCAAAGCCATTAAGTCGACTATTCACTCATAACAATCAAGTAATGTGTTTTTTTGAAAGCTACAGGTGGACATTTGACTTAACTGAGCTCAATCAATTCAACTGACTGCATCATTTTCATAATTGCAAATCTCAAATATTGTTGTATAGTTTGCATTTTTCTGCCATGAGTGTTGTTTATGCATCTTGCTTCATGATATTACAACAATGTTCATGCTCGTGATAGTGATAGTGAACATGCATACATAATGCCTCACTAATAAGAGCACTATTTAATAAAGGAAGCATGTTTCAAGTTTCAGATTTTCCATTTGGGAGAGAGCAAGACAATTTTTATTAAATGGAACATAAAAATGCATGAAGAGTGCCAGATAGGAAACAGTGATATCATCTAATTAATGCTTGAACAGTACAAGTGAGAAACAATTATGAGGTTCTTTCTTTATGCCTTGCCAAGGAGATCTTGCATAAAGTTCAAAACAGGAAAGGAGGACAACATTTAAAGTGCAAGATACAAAGACCAGAAACATCTTGATAAAGAGGAACATAAAGCTAGAAGGCAATAGTGAGTGCAGTACCATGGAGTGCTAATGCCGAACAACTATCATAGTTGTCAAGTGAACTGATCAAGAATTATCGATGTAGGACAGTCAAGCATCAGTACAGTGACCAACATGTTTGATAAAGAGAAGCATTTGATACAACAAAGACAACCAGTTTCATTTTGGCTGAGAGTGGAGGTTTGGAGTTCATCCCCGAAGAGTGTGAGTGCATAGGAGTCTGGAACAAGTGAATAATCTACAGATTTAAATCAATAATTTTTGTGTACATGATAGTGTCCTTTAAGAAGAAAACGGGTTCCATATGCTGCCCTAGGGTTTTTTAGTGATGCAATAAGGAAGACACTCATTTCTTATAATTTATGAGTAATGAAACTTTCTGAAATTTCAACCAAAAGGAGAGTACAAAAATGCATAAGGTACATAAGTTTAAAATGAATATTTTATGTCACTCATGCTTTATGTGAGTTTTGATTTTGTGAACAAACAAGATAACACAGCGAATGCTTTCATGAAGTGCAATAAGGGCTTGTTCGTAGTACAGTTTTCCATAAGAAAGTTCAAAACCCATATGGGTTTCTTTCTCATTTGCAGCAGAGTTTAGGAGTTGAGCTCATAAGGATAAAAGCAATAAACTGGAAATTAAATGGAGCAAAGGTCACATATACCCATTTGTAGAATGAAGGGTAAATAACTAAAGAACAGAAATGCAGTTTGTATAGGAATTTCAAATACCCATATGAGTTTTTATCTTAGAAATGCAGTTTTCTTCAAAGTAACATTTATCCATGTAAGGATTTTTACATAGTGCAAAATGTAAACGAAATGCCATGGTGGGTCAAGCCCAAATTTTGGGTGTATAAAAAACATACAAATTCTTCATTATTTTCAAATACCCATGTGGGTTTTTTGTCTCAGAATACAAAAGAGGTAAAATGTAATCATGGGTCAAGCCCAGAAAGTCCCAGAATGTCAGGTTTGAGCATATATATGGTGCGGCCTGGAAGGTGTCTTGTTTCTTCTAAATGCTCATTAGAAGAGAAAATCCATTTTAGTTTCCTTTGAAACTTTGATATTTGAAGCAAGCAATAATCATAATGCAAATTTTCTATGAAGAAATTCATTATTAGGAGCATGAAATGGCGCGGCTTGCACAATGGGCCTAGTTTTGTTTACAAAAGAGAAATCGTTCTTTACAAAGACAAGCTTTGAAAGATGGTTTTTTAACAAAAAGAACAAAACAAAAATATAATGGAAGGTAAAGCTTACCATGTGCGCAATATGAAGACCAAGTAAGCTGCAACCAACTCTTAAGAGCTTCAACTCGTAGTTCGAGCTCAAAAATGGCGGCCAGATGGAGATATTAACAAACAAGCACATGAATACAAGAATGCATCAGTAATACATGGGTAGCCGCAGCCTCATGGCCATTTTTTTTTGCCTTTTTAAAAAACACAGTGGAGAGGTCTTGAAAGATGTCAAATAAAACTTACCCATGATCAGGTGTGGAGTAATCGATTAGACTCTCTTGGAAAGCCCTCCAAATGCAAGGTCGAGCTCTCACAATGATGACATAGCTAAGCAAGGAGTAAAGTAAACACGTAGAAATAAAAATATATGTCAGAAAGAGTGCTTATGTCGCGGCCTCAAGGCTAGAAAGTGGCTCAGAAACAAAGCAAAGAAGCTCAAAGGAGCTTAAAAATGGCTCACCATCTGGAGGACGTGGAGATTCATCAGAAGCAGCAACAATGGAGGCTCAATCTTCATCAAAACACTGAAACCCTAGATCATGTATGGTGGCGGCTCAAAGCTATCTTTTCCAAGGTCTTCTCTTTCAAATGGGCCGAATAAAGTGGGATGCGTTGGTTTTGTTCATTAGGGTTTTCTTAACCCTAATTCCACTTAGGGGTATAGTTTTAGTGGTTAAATTCAATGCATACCTTAGGTCGAATGTTGTGGGGAGTTTTTTTTTTTTCCTAAGTCTTTAGGCTTTTCAATGAAACATTTTTTTATGACCTTAGACTTTAGGGTTTAGGAAAAGATACCCATGGTGGCCGATAGAAGTCTTGGTTTTATTTTGCTTGTCTTAGTTTTCATTTTTTATTGATTTTAGAGAAATCAATAATATTCATGCCCAAATTTTATCTATAGACATCAATCCTATGGGGTGGGATTTTATCAAAAATAAATCATTAAGGTTTTCTATTTTAAGTATCTTGGTAAGATATGTGCCTTAGCTTTGTTTGTTTTTAATTGATTTTATAGAAATCAATTATGATGAGAAGAGATATGCCTTATATTTTTATGTTTTTTTTAAGAAAATCAAGCATTGTAATTGGAGAAATAAGGTTGTGATTTTTTGCAAAAGATTTCAAAAGCTTTAATTGCAAAAAATTAATCAAATTGAGGAGATTTAGAATCTGCAAGCTATGTAAAGCAAGAATAAAACAAGTTGTTTTATCTTTTTGCTATTTTTAGCAGATTTGTGAGAGATATTTCCTTGGTCAGATTTGAGATTCCTGCTGGAGAGATAAGGTGTTTTTTTTGCTTTAAAAGAAGATTTGACTTTTTTTAGGAGCTTTTCAGTATGTACATGCAAAAGTGTGATTTTTCCGCTTTTGTGCAAACTTCTTGGGCAGTTTTTGATACCTTTTCTGGAGTTTTTTCCTTGAGCTCAGATTAGGGTTTTGGTGATATATCTTGAGAAAAACTTAGTGTTTTCTCAGTCTAGATTATTGTTTCTTGCTCTGATACACTTTTTGAGAGCTTGTAAACTTTTTGTACTCATTTTAGACAGATACACTCTTTCAGTTTCAATAAAGCAATAGAGTTCTTCCCATTTTTTTTCTTTTTTTGGTCTCAGTTTTGTGATGACAATCTGATGTCTTTGTGTTTCAAATTTGAATCCTTATATGTCTTGTTGTTGTGAATCTTTGTTCAAAATTACATGCTTTCAAGTTGCATGTTGTATTTAGTTCTTTTAAATCTTCATGCAAATCACTGATGAAAACATGTGCTAATGAGATTGTGAGAGCTATTGTGATAGAGAAACTGTTGTGAGTGATAAAGTCTGAATTTTTATAAGTCAAGTGAATCATCTGTTAGTTATAGGTTTTAATTTTAGTTATTCTCTATCCTTTTTCCCAAAAAATCACTTATAATAGGATCCATCATTTGGAGAACCAGCTCACTCTAGAGATTCTATTTTCACATAGATCACCCACATCTGAAAAGAGTTTCCATGATTCAACAAATAGTTTGATTTCTTGAAAATTTGAAAAAGGGTGCATATCTAATTGATAACAGGTGGAAGCAATGCCACTCACACAAATAACTAGTACTCAGATTTCAAAATTTATCCTCTACCATATTCTATGTAGATATGGTATACCATCCACCATCCTCTTAGATAACGGAAATCCTTTCAAAAACTAGGCCATGAAACACATTTGTGACACCTTTCATATTCAAGATCATTGGTCACCACCTTATTACCCCCAAGGTAATGGTCAGGCAGAAGCTACCAACAAGACTCTGATCCAAATCCTCAAAAAGGTCATCAATAACACTGGTCGAGATTAGCACCTCCACATTCATCTCACCCTCTGGGCGTATCACACTTCCATCTGTACCCCTACCGACGCCACCCCATATTCCCTCATATATGGTGTTGAAGCCATCTTGTCAATCGAAGTCGAGATCCCTTCACTGAGAATTTCTCTGAAGAACTTTATCAGTGAGAAAGACACCCATGTTACAAGGCTTGCCCAATTGGAATTACTTGATGAAAGACGAATCAAAGCTTATGATCACCTTCAGGCTTATCAAAACTGTCTCAAACACAACTACAACAAGAAGGTTCTTCCTCGTTAGTTCCATGTTGGTGACCTTTTCCTTAAAGAGAACTAGCGCACCCAACAGGACTGGGATAAGAAAGGAAAGTTTGAAACAAACTGGTTGGGTCCCTATATCATCACTGCAAAGTATGGATCCAAGGCATACAGACTCTCCACCCTTGAAGGAGAGCCCCTGGAAGATCCTATTAACATCATGCATTTGAAAAGGTTTTATACCTAAGTCCGCTTGGTGACCCTATCAGCACAAAATCCAAAAATTCAAAAAAAATACAAAAAAAGTAAAAAGAATGCAAAAATAGTAAAGAGAAATAAAATCGTCCTATGGTGAAAACCACCCTTGGTGGTGCCTTGGATAAGTACGGGTGGTGAAAACCTGGTAACAGGCATCAACTGTAGAGAGATTAATCATTATCTACCTCACGTCCTAGTTACTTTATGACTTCATCCATCCTATCCTAGCATCCTCTCCCATCCCATCCTTGGCCACTTGGTATATATTTTGGTTGAGCATTGGACGATCCACATTGGCTATCTATCATCCTGAGATTTTTTATCCTAATCTGAGCTTGTGTCATTTGTCTATTTTTCGGTCAGTTTGTATCCTCATCTAGGATCATTCATCATGTCGGTCTCCATCTAGGCCTCATCCTATCATGTCGATCTTTTCATCCTTTGTCGAACTACGTTGCCCCTGCGCTTTCACGTAGGCAAGGCTGATCATTTGATCTACCCCAGGGAATTTTGACCATTCGATGATGGTCATCCATCATCTGTCTTCATCATCCTCTTTTCACTTTTATCCATGGTCAATGGTCATTTGTCTTTTCTGAACTACGTTGCCCTTGTGCTTTCACGTAGGCAAGGTCAATCTTTTTATCCACCCCTGGGGCTTTATTTTTCTTTCCTTTTCTTTTTCTTTTCTTGTTTTTGTTGTCATCTCATTAGTCTCAATTAGTCCTCTTTCTGCTTTTATCCATGGTATTTTCTTGAACTACGAGGGCTCTGCACTTTCACATAGGCAAGGCTAATCTTTGATCAGCCCCTGAGCCCCTAGGTCTTTAGGGTGTGTCAGTCTTGTGTCAGTCTTTTGTCTGGTCTCTTGTGTCATGTTGTTAAGAGTGCCCTTATCCAGCTGGTTCTTCACAAATGGGATCCACTAGTGTCATCTAGTTAATGACAAAAATCCTGTGTCACCTGGGTCATCTTAGTTTAGTATCCATCATCGGTCTCAACAAGATGCATCTTTCCTAACAAACCTCATCAACCCCATCCATCTTTGTGATCCTATGGAAAAGGACATTTGAATTTTCTTATGATATTTTAATGCTTTTGGCTTTTGTTCATTGTTTGAGCTTCCTATTACAACTGGTTAAGATTGCCATAATCTATCATATTATGGTGCATTTTGATGGGTTAATATAGAGGCAATCTTTTAACAGTTTATTGTTGTTGTCTCTTGGGTCGTTCCCACGTAGTACCCACCAGAATCTCCAAGATCATGTGTTACGTTAGGGACATCCCTTTGTGCTTGTGGTCATCCCAATACCTGGCCCAACCAAGGTCTTCAGGTGTTGGGATAACCTTGTTTGTGGTGATTGTTTTATGCATTAGATGCTAACTTGCCTTGGTTTCATATACCCTAGTAGCTGGCGTCTTATGCTATAGCAAAAATCAATGCTTCGAAGATGGAAAATTGCATTCATGATTTCATTTCATTTCATTGCATGTATCCTTCATCCATTCTTGTCCCTATCCCATGACTTATGATTTCGGTTGTGCAAACTTTGATTATTTTCCCCTTTTTTTTCTTCTCAGGATACTAATGGTTCTTGACAGGTGTAGTATCACATCCACACTACACCTACCATCTACCCACATTCCCATGCAATTCCTTATTGAAACTTATGTTTTCATTGCATTTCGTGACGAAGTCCATTTTCCATTCATATTGGATGTTACATCATAGGTCCATTATACTTTATCCCATATGCATAATAGATTGATTAGATTCAGCATCTTAGGTTCATTTTTAATCCATATTAACATTTACACATTACATGCATCACCACCTGCAAAATACATTGTTAGGTCCATAATAATTACATATCATACTAAAAAGTCATCCCATCCTATGTCATAAACATTAATACATCATATACACAACGACATCAACACAAATAAATCATCATCAACATCATGCATAATCAGATCATCCACATAAATAAATCATCATCAAGATCATGCATAATCAAATCATCCACATAAGCATAAATCATCATACACGTGCATACATTGCATGATCCATCATAAGAGCAATAAAAACATATTCATATGCATAAAATAAATCATCTATCACATAAACATAATGCATAGTGTCGATGAGGACTATAGCATATCATATCATAATAAATAAAAAATACAATGTCCATCTCCTCATAATGTCTAAAACATAATCAAATACATATCCATCGTATATATCATCAAATAAAGTACAAATCCACATATGTAGATCACATCTGATCTCTGCTGATATGTACTAAGTCTCCATCCTGCACCTGTCAAAAAAACTTGTATCTTGTCACCTGCTCTCTACCTGCTCTACTGTGAGTTGCCCACGTCTGATCTCTGAGGAGAATAGGGCACTGACCCTCTGCATGTGGGATTCCTTTGATAATCATGGGTTGAACTCCCCTGATAATCACCATAATGAGGAGGAGTCAGCTGAAAGTCGCTATACCCTCTGGTGCGTGTCCCTAATGACTAGGATGGTGCCGACATCTGAGGTACTTGTCTAACATAGAGCGTTGTGTGCTGCGCCAAATCTGAAACTGCCTGCTCATAAGCACACCTCGAGTAGGTCACCTCCTGCATATAGTCATCTCTCTACCCAGCTTGATATCTAGCAACATTACGCTCATGCCTATATCTATCTCAATCCACACTAATGGCTCTCTGCTCCTTACCCCATGCCTCCTGTGCCAACCTTAGTTGTTGTACCTACTCTGTGACCCTATCCTTCTCAGCCTATGCAGCCTGCAACTATGCCTACAATCCCTGTATGTCTACTCCTACCTCACCACCCTCAACCTATACTGCCTACACCTGAACCACTACTGCATCCCTCTCTCCTTGCAACATCTACATCCTCACCTCTGCAAAATCTCTCTCCCTTTGTGCGGCTTGTGCCCGAGCCACCACTGCATCACTATCTCTCTGCAACGCCAGTAGTCTCAACTCTGTTGCATCTCACTCTCTCTGAAGAGTTGGTACCTATGACACTGCCTCATCCCTCTCTCTTTGAAGAGACTGTACCTATGCCTCTACAACCTCCCTCTCACTCTGCAACACCTGAACTTGTGCCTGAGCTACATCCCTCTCCGCCTCCATGGCCTGCACCTGTGCCTACACTATGTCTCTCTCTGTCTGCATCACGCATATCTGACCCCTCATCTCATCCTCTCTCTCCTGCATAAACCCCATATCTCTGACTGTCTGCTCTAAACAATACACTTTGTCTCGAAGCTCATCTTGCTCCCACCGCAGATCCGCCCTCTCTCTCCATAGCTTCTCTTTCTACCTCCGTAAATCCTCCACATCTCCCATTGCCTCCACCCTAATCTCTGAAGGCCCCTACCCTGTCCCTACTCCAACATCTCCTTGTCCTCTAGCCTATCGTACCACCTCTACTACTAGATGGCCCCTCTCCCATCTCGCTACCTCTCCATCCTCATGCTCCCTGGCAACCTCTTCCCACAGCCTATATATCTCTACACGTAGATCAATCACCTCATCTTCTAATTCATCTCTCTATCTCTTCGTAGAATCCTCTCCATCTTCATAACTATCGTGGCCAAATTTGAGTAATCTCTCTCACTCTTGACAAGCCATTCCTGTAGCTCGCTCACTTTTGACTCTAATCTACTATGCTCTACCTCCGACCATTGTAGCCACTACTCGCTGAGCTGTAATATCTCCAAGGCCCCTCTTAGTAGCACTATTGGATCCTCTCCTATAGGTGGCGCCATGGATAGTGGAGGGATATCATGTACCTCCATGTCAACGTCCATCACCTCTAGCTCCTCTCACTCATCCTCTCCCTCTCCCCCCACCTCATCCACATCAATCACCACTGGGGCTCTCCTCCTCCTCCCTGTCATCCTCTCCTGCTCTCCAGTGGCCTCGGCCTCCTCCTATCTCTGCCTCTCCTGGCCTCTTTTGGCTACACTAGCATCCTGTCTCCTCTCCCTCTATGCCTCTTGTCTCCTCTCCCTTTATGCCTCTTGTCCCCTATCTTGCTGGTCTGCAGCCCTGGCCTCCTCCCCTCCTCAAACTCTATGTCGCCGTCTCCTCCTCCTGGCCACCCTCACCGATTCTCCTATTGCTCTAGCCACCCCCTATCCTCCTCCCTGCTATCCTCCTCTTTGTCGTCCTCATGGATGGTGTCTCCTCCTTTCAACTGCCAGTCATCTCTCATCCTCTAATCCAAACCCTAATGTATCCTCAATCAACACCATAGGAGTAATCCGCTGAGGCGGATGTCGGCGAAACCACTGGTCATATCGAGCTGTCATCCCTACATCTCTCAGCCAAACATGCCTACCTAGATAAGCCACTAACTGCAGTGTCTCTCACTCCTCCCTCACAGCCTCAAGCTCAATCTCCTCTCCCCATGGTCGCTCTTGCAAAATCCACCAGAACATCTCTTGACCCTGCAGAATATCTTCCCTCACCCCAAACTGCCTCATCACCTGGTCCGGTCTGTGTAACTTATTATACGTGGCTCTTTCTCGATAATATAGCACTAGGTGAAAAAATAATCCATGTATCTAACCTCCTCATCCCTCCACTCTTTGAACCACTGCAACATGTACAGTTGCCACACTATCGTCTCCACTGAAAACTCATCAAATAGTCTCCTCCATGCATCTAGGTCTCTGAATCCCTCATAGTGCAGTATCGCCCCAACCTCCATCCCCACCCCTAGGCTACTAGTGCTCTATCATCCTCCTCCCCTCCTCTCACCGCGATCGGCCTGCAAATCCTGATATGCTCCCAGGCCCATACCTGTACCAGTGTGACATGTGTCAAACTCAATACCTCCCGATAGCATATCACATGCATATCCCTGTATAGTTGTGCTAACAGATAGGTCCCCCATGCAAAGTGCCTCTCTCAACCCTCGACAATGTGTTGAATCACCTCCACAAATCTGGGATGCAGGAACCGACCGCTCCTGTCTGAAATCAAGATCTCGTTGATCAATCTTGCTAGATATAGGGACAATGCTGACACCCTTTAGGACAAACACCTATCCACATCTAACTGCTGCCGCTAAATCAGTAGCTCATCTCCGCCGAACACAACCCACACAGACTCATCCAGTGCGTCCCCCTCCACCTTACACTCGCTGACTAGGATCCCCACTATGTGGAGCCTTAGAATCCTCCATACATCCTCTAAGGTCACTGTCATCTCTCCTATCCGAAAATAAAATGACGATGTAGATGAATCCCAACGCTCTATCAACGCTATCAACATGGCCCTGTGTGCCTTAATAGTCGAGTACGATAGTATATGCAATAGTCCTTCCTATGCCAGTGCCTCGTGATCTGTGTCATTCATGGCCGCTATACAAACCTTCAACACCTCAAACCACCTCTCGTGCATCTGCAATCTGTCAAAGTCCCGCATTCATTCAACGCAAACCATGTCAGTCATTCTCTCTCATTTCCTCTTTTTCTCTTCTTTTTCCTGATCCCGAGTTCCCTTTCCCGTCTTTTCCTACCCTCTCCTATCTTTTCCTTCTCCCTCTCCTTGTCGACCCTGCTTGGCTTGGGGCGGATCCGCCTCGGCCACAGGCGGACCTGCCCTGACTTAGGGCGAACTCGCCCCGGCCATGGGCAGATCCACCCCGACCGTAGGTGAACCCGCCCCCAGTCATGGGCAGATCCGCCCCGACTGCGGGCGAACCTGCCCCAACCATGGGCAGATCCGCTCCAACCGTGGGGCGGACCTGCCCAACTGTGGGCGGACCTGCCTGGCCGTGGGAAGACCTGCCCTGTCGATGGGCAGACTCACCCTCGATGGGGCGGACTCGCCTTGGCGGATCCACCGTTCGAAGGGCGGGTACGCCCCTCTGTGGTGCAAAGCCCGCCCTTTTTTCCTATCTTTTTCCCTTGGGCGTACTCGCCCTATACTGGGGCACGTCTGCCCCCTCCCGTCTACCCATTTTCCTTTGGAAAACTCCCCTTTTTTCCCATTGACTCTAATAGGCAATTTTACCCACCCCTTCAACGACATCTAACTTTTGCCGACTACCCATTTTTTCTAACCTCCCCACCACCCAAACCCATGTTTTCAAATTTTGCTAAAATTCCAAAAAATGATAAAAACCACAAAGTTGGGTTTGGGGCTAACCTGATGTGGAACGATGCACTCACTGTAGAACCACTTCACCTCATCCTCCTGGTGGATAATATCGGTGTCGTAATCATCTGGCATCATGCCCTCTTGTCCTCTCCCTCTCTTCTCCTCCCTTTCTTCCTCAACTGACAGTTGTTCAAATGAGGAGAGGTAATTCCTAAAATTACATTATATAACTTTCCCCCCTCTATTACCTTTTTAAATGAAGGGTATTTTTTTACCCCTTATTTAAACAATCTTTTCCTCCAACTAATTCTTTAACCCTCTATCTTCCTGGGGCTGCCATTTGCAAACTATGCATCCGTTTGACTCTGTTCAAAAGCCAATCATTTTAGTTTTTCGTGCTCTTTCCAACGACATATACCACCTAATACTTTCAAGAAGTTTCCCGGGCCCCCTTTTCCTTCCCCGTCCACCTTCTCGAGGGGGCATACCCTACCATTCTCCCCCATTCCTTCGTCATGAGCCTTCTCTTGCGTGACTGGGACATCCCCTTCCATTTCCCTCCATTTTGGCAGCTCACACAGCCTCTCCCATGCTGGGGCATCTCTTTTCTGGTCACTTCCTCTATAGAGTCATCTGCATTTTATTTTCTTCGAAACCCTATTATCCTAACAGTATTTCAAAGAGGGGAAATATGTAGACATCCAAATTTGACCACTTCCATATGGTCAAACTCGTCTCTTTATTCATCCCTTTACTCGTCTATTTCATTCTCTTCATCCTTATTAATTAAATCACTCATTTAATTAATATTTCATCATCTGTATAAGGTTCCTAAAGTATTTAATTCAATAATTAAATACTTTTACCTTTTACTTCTTTCCTCTCTAAATTAAATAAATACATCACTTTATTTAATTTAGTTATGTGACCTCTTTGAATTTAAGTCAATTTTTAATTCCTCTTTTTCTCTCTCATTGTCACATCCTCCATAACCCTCTTCTAATCCGGATTAATTTAATTAATTCTAGATTAGGATGTGCACACATTAATTAAAAAATTAATGTCACATCCTCACATCTTCCAATTTCTCCTTAATCTTTCATTAATCCTCCTAATCATGTGTTTGCACAACCTTAATCAAAGTCATTAGACACATTTAGCATGCCTTTTTAGTCAACCTTTTCATTTTCCTTTCTTAGCATTGACCCTCTTTCCCATGTGAATTTAAAATTCACATTTATTCCTCCTAGAATCTCCTTTTCCCATGCATCTTCTAGAATCTTTGACTTGTCACATCAAGTCACATGTGGACAAGTGATTCCCTTTTTGAAACTTTGTCTTGTCCATGAGATTCTTCCAAGCATGTGAATTTTTAATTCACATTTATTTTTCCAACTAGTTTCTCATTCCCCATGGAGATTTTTGAGGAATTCTAAAATCCTCAAAAGTCATTTTCATTCTCACTTGGGGACAAGAAGTTCCTTTTTGAGGAAATATTCTCATCCCCCAAGGTACTTGCAAGGTACTTGTCCTTCCTCCACATCACTTGTCCTTATTCCACCTCACTTACACATCATCACTTCCTAAGCCATTTCACATTCCACATGTCAAGATGTGAGGGCTTGTGAATTCTCAACTCACCATAGTCCTTCATCTTGGGCTTGTTGGCTCAATCTCAACCATTGAATTCTCTAGAGAATTCAAATACCTCTATAAATACCCCCTCTTTTCTCTCATTTAGGAACCTTATGCATTTGATACCAAAATCTTGCTATTTTTCCATTTGAAGCCATACTTAGCCAATTTTCCTTCATCATAGCACTTGAATCCATTAATCATCCATTTTCAACCACCTTGCTTCCCATCTTGCATCTTTAATCTCATTTTCCATCCAAGGAGCATACACAACATCGAAGATTGAAGGGTCAACCAAGGGGCAACTTGACAAGGTATAATTGTTTCATTCAATCTTCTTTGTTTAAGTTCAACGTTTTTCCCAATCTTGAGGTGTTAGGTGTTCTTTGTTGTTTCTTGCATTCTTGTTGTTGCTGCAAGTTTAGGAACAAATATTTTCACCTAATCACAGACTCATTCCCTGGATCTCTCGAGGATGTCCATAAGGATTTAGAGAGGAAGGAATGAGGGAAATTGAGTGTCATTTCGGTTTGCTATGTTTGTGGATATTTTTGTTATACTACCATGACGAATACTTGCTTTGTTCTATGTGTGGAAGTCGTCTTGAAGCATTTCATGTAGCAGTGGCATGTTAGGTTCTTAATACCTCTTGTGTTACTGGTCTGACATGTTTTAAAGCTTCTCACCCATACACTCTAACAAGGTTTCCGTATGTTTGGTATGAGCAAGAATACTCCTTGTTTGTAGAGTCAAAGTCCACACAATAGATACAAATTCACCTTGGTCATTAATGCCCTGATGCATCATGTCTATTTGCTACATCAATAAGGATTGTTCAAAATGCGAAGCCTCCAAGTAGAGTGAAAGAAACTCATCAATGATTAACAACATCAACTATTCTTCACTTCTTATTAACATTTCTTCTATCAGTCCTTGCACTTAAATGCATCACATCATCTTATCAGAAAATTTGGTTCATTGTCTAGAATTTTTGCCAAATTTCTCAAGGGTGCACTATGCTATTCTGTCTAGGGCATACTAGGGAAATGTTCTTTGAAATAAAGAAACTAGTACTTTGTCTCAAAGAGGGAAAAAATGTAGACACCTAAAATTGTCCTAGCCTGCGAACTAGCATTATAATCTAATATCACTGCATTTCACATCAAGTGCATCAAAAACCCTAAATTGTTCTATTAATTAAATAATACAACAATATTTAATTAATTCACTTTTTCATCATTTTTGACTAATTAAATAAATTCCATTTTATTTAATAAATTCCTAAAACCCTAAATTCCTCTATTAATTGAATAATACGACATTATTTAATTAATTCACACTTCATCAATTTTGACCAATTAAATAAATTACATTTATTTAATAAAGTATTAACCTAAATTTATTCCTCCTGATTGATTAAATAACGCCAATTATTTAATTATGTCTCTAATCCACTTTATTCCCCTAAGTTGATTAAATTATTAAATCATAATAATTTAATTAACTCACTTTCCCTCCAAATTTGAATAATTTGAATAAACTATTCAAATCATCATCTAAAATCAAATCAAACTAATGCAACTTTGTTTGTAAAAGTCAAACTTTATTTTCACATTCAACTCCAAAAAGGATTGATTAATTAAATCAATTAATTGAATTATCCTCACCAACTTTCATGATTGAGCAAATTGCTCCCAACATGATTTCCTCACCAACTTTCTTCAATTTCATAAATTGCTCTACATAATTTCCTCAATCTCATTGAAGGCTCAAATTGATTTCTTTAATTTCATGAATTGCTCCACCTATTTCACAAATTGCTCAACAAGATTTATTCAATCACACTAATCATGTAATCTATTTTACACAGATTATTCATTTCTAAATCCTCTCAACATCTTTTGGCCATCGATCAAAATATTCTACTACGCAATCTTGATCATCCATTTTAAATCATAATTTCTATATAAAAAACCTCTTTCCTCACAAAAAGGATCAAATAAACAACATCATTTGTACAACGAAGTACTGCCAATATTCCTAATCACCATTGACAAAGCTTCAACATATCTTCGATCAACCAACACACACATCACATCAAAGCTTCTTGCACACAACAATGGAGGCTTCACAGTGATATGAACAATCTAACATCTTGCAAACACACTCCAACATGGGATGGTAACCTTTAATTTATTTTGAATTCATTTTGATAATTGTAGGATTTCATTTGTGTGTTTTCAATAGCTTAGAAAGTCATTTCATGAGTGAAGGAATAGATCTAGATTAGTGTTTTTGATTTAGATTAGCTTCTACTTCATTGCATTTGTCTCGTTTACTCTCTATGATTTTCCCCCTCTTACAGCTAGTATAGGAGACATCAAGGAGAATGGTAACATGGGAAGTGAACCCCTCTTTATCATGACACAACAAGGGAAAGTGATTTAAAATCCTCTAAATAAGTTGTTTAAAATCCAAAGGACCATGGTTAAAGGAAATAATAACAAGATGTTATCAACCTCCTCTAGAGCCCAAAGATGAATAAAATAAGGATTCCCAAACTAGAATTATCACTAGGAATATAAGAAATGTTGATTGTGGGTTCGAATATAAAATAAATGGGGGGTTATCTCTCGAAGATGCTATAGACAAAGAGATTAAAAAAGAGATTGTAAATGAGGTTGAACAAACCATTACATATTATTCTCGAAGAGCACCCCCAACTCCAAGAAATGAAAATTTTATCCTGGAATATTAGAGGTTTAACCATATTAACAAATATAATTTTCTAACTAATCTTTTCCATGAGAATCAACTAAATGTTTTACTTGTTCAAGTCACTAAATTGCTTAAAGTTAAAAAGAGTATCTTCAAATACTATGGTTTTCATGGAGCTAGTGTTGAAGGGGATTTTGGAGGGATTGTGATATTCTAGAAACCAAAGGTTGTGGATGGATTAGCCATAATGGAGGATTAGATAACCATGTTTCCACTTTATTTACTAATGAAAGAGACAATATTTCTTGGGTTACCTTGGATATTTATACTCCTAACACCAAGGGATCTAGGAGGAGGCTCTAAATAAATATTAAATCATTTAGAAGAAGCCATCTCAATACTAAAAGATAATTGATGGGAGAAGAATTTAATACTCCCTTGGGGAGAATGAGAAGAAAGGAGGGTATCATATATAAGTATAGTATGGATCATTTCAGTGATTTTATTGATGACTACAATTTGATAGATTTAGGTTTGCAAGGAGCTAACTTTACATGGTCTAATAGATGCATTGGCTCCTTTCTTATTAAAGTGAGACTAGATCAGACAATGATCAAGCCCTTGATTAGATTTCTCTTTCTTTTTTCTTTATTGGCCCTTATGAGGCTAGGTTTAAAACACTCCCCCATCATTTTCTATGTTGA
Source organism: Sequoia sempervirens (assembly GCA_007258455.2). Lineage (NCBI taxonomy): Eukaryota > Viridiplantae > Streptophyta > Pinopsida > Cupressales > Cupressaceae > Sequoia > Sequoia sempervirens. The sequence continues at coordinate 343,795,384 of VDFB02270651.1, read as the reverse complement.
CTAGATGAGAAAGAAGAATTTATTTTCCTTTTATATTTGAAAATATGTTGACCCAATATTTTGACCTTAAATTCAATATTGTTGAGTGGTGGAGCATCAATGTGGAGGGTCCAACCCTATATAGAATAGATAAAAACCTCAACAGTGTTAAGTTTAATATTCGATCCTAGAACAAAAAATTCTTTGATCATATTTTTAAAAGCAATAAGTTAAAATGGATTTGGACTCCATTCATAAGGAAATCCAGGGTGGGGGTCTAGATTCATCTCTTTTATCTTGTGAGAAGGAACTTTTAATTGAAATTCATTCTATTATTTGTAAGGAGGAAGAATGTTGGAGGCAATGATCTAGAGCCATATGATTGAAGAATGAATATTATAATACTAAATTATATAATCTTACCAATATAAAGTATATATCTACTAACATAATTAAGTAAATTTGGATGGGGAACCTTCTAATATCTAAGGATAATGAGATTAGAAGGCATGCGACTAAATTCTTCTCTTACCTCCTTTCAGATGATAACTCCATTAATTTGAATATTCAACAAGGTGTCATGGAAGAGATTCATTGGCTATTAAATGATGAAGATAATAAAAAGCTAAGAAAAATACCAACAAATAAGGATATTAGGGTTGACATTTTCTATTTCAAAGGAAATAAATCCCTGAAGCCTAATGGCTTCCACACTTCTTCCAAAATTATTGAGAGATCATTTGCAAGGATGTTTTTGTAGCCACTAAGGGATTATTTGGTAGTAGGAGAGTTTTAAAGGATTTGAAATCTATGTTCATTGTTCTTATCCCTTAAGCTAGGTGTAAACTATTTTCCAAAACTTAGACCAATTACTCTATGTAATTTGATTTACAAGATCTTTTCAAAGGTTATTGCCACAATATGATAATTGGTCTTGCCCAAATTGATTTTAGAACAATACAGTAGATTTGGGAAAGGAAGGTAGATTCTAGAATCCATTATTTCTATTCTTGAATTCCTTTATTCATTATGCATCAATAAAAAGAATGTTTTCTTCCCAAATTGGAACTTATTAAATATTATGCTAGAGTGTTGTGAGATTTCCTACTCAATTTTATGATAATATTTGGTTCCCACACCAATTTCATGGATTGGATTGCTGAAATGACCTTGACTCCAAAATTATTAGTGTTGATTAATGGCTCTCCTTAGGGTTTCTTTAAGAGCTCTATGGGGATTAGGTAGGGGGATTCTATCTCCCCATTATTATTCATTATTATGGTAGGATCATTAGGAAGAAAAATTTGTAAGGCCATCAATGATGATAAATTAAAACGTATATACTCTACATCTTTTGGTTCTTTATTCTCATTGTTAGTCTATTTTCAGTATTTTTTTCAAAATTTCCTTCTAAACAAGTTGATCATGATGTTTTAAAAGAGTATAGTCTTAGTTTGATAAAGTCTTTCAACTTTATCATAGAACCACGTGCATTTTTTGAAAGAATTTTTTTATCTTAAAGGAGGTTAATTTTTAGTTGGATTAGCTCATTCCCAAAAGCTTATAATTTTTAAAGGTATTAAGGTAATAAAGGCTATGTACAAATTTTTTCTTTTTTTAAAGGAGTCTTAGTTTGATGGTGCTTTGACCTTTTCCAAGACAATGTCTAGGAATCAATGGAGAGAGTTTCTTGGAAAGAGTTTGAGTACAATAGAATAAGTTGATCACTTTAGGGTTTTTCCAAATTTAAAACTCTTTGCTTAACACCAGTAAGCTATCATGGCGGCTAGGGTTATCATCAAGCCTCAAAGGAGGTTATGCTTTACTTATCATTCTTATGAACTCATGATAAAAAATGAGGAATGCATATTATTTTTTTCACCATTATTTTCAACTTTAACACCATGAACACCTTGTTACAAAACAGATTGGACATGAAATGCACTTGTGATAGGTAAAAAGGGGTATTGAAATGATCTTTTGGCCCTAGAGAGAATCAATTCCTAACCATGTAAGAGCATACCAAATAATATATGCAGCATCTGATGGTGGATGCAGGTTTATTGTCTTTAAAACACTCTCACAACTAAAGGTTGAATGCCTTTTAAACCCTTGTCCATAGTAGACTGTCACCTTCCCTTTCCCTGTCTCATGAAATTTCTTGTATATGGCTCTATAAGATCAATTATGTTCCTCCTCTTTCATTGTCATTATCACTAACCCTACAATAGAAGGTTTTGGACACTAATAACTATCATGTAAAGGTCATCCTGTAGAGTGAACAAAGAGGAAAAAAGAAAGTCCTAAGAAAAATTTGAAAACCCTATCATTCTCTCAAAGATACATATGGTCATAGATTGTCATAAGGGTTTTTCATAACCATTGTAATATTTTCATACTATAAGTGAGATATTGAATATAGTGTGTAACTTGTCCAAAAATTTCAAGAGGTTTGTTCATATAGAAGAAAAAGGGTGAGGTTTGTTTAGTGCATCCAAATGATGAAATAAACTCAATATGATTTTGTGGATGTTCATGGAGAAAAATATTGTGCATGAGACCTAAAATATTGTGTAAGAAATAGACCAAAGAGACAAGGTTACTAGGGTATGTGACAAGAATTTGCATGTAGATTCCCAAACACAAAGATTGATAAAATAATAAATGCTCTTGAAGGTCAACAATTAAATTAGAAAAGACTCATAGATACATGTAGTCCAAGATCTAAAACATTAGGAAGGAAACCACCATAGAAAGTGAAGGGAAAAGAAAAGGAGATATAGTGTATTAAGTTGTAAAAGATAAAGTCGTAGATAATATGGAGACATTTATATAATGTGAAGGAAAGTAAGTCTCTTGATAAGAACAAAAGAAGTAAAGTCTATGCATAAGCAAAAGGACAATGACATTGTCATGAAATAAAGGATAATTTAGAAATCATTGAAGGTATAAGTAGTAAAGAAAAGTTTCAATAAGCATCATTCCATGAAAGATAAGTAGATCTTAGGGTATAAAAGGCAGTCCTAACCATAGCTAAAACCTTGGTTATAGTAAAAGAGATTAAGCATGCATACTATGAGGATTGTGATAAATAATTGAAAAAAAAACCTGAGTAGAAGTGGATAGTCACATGCCCTAGAGACCTATGAATGATAGATAAAAATAAATGAAGACAAGGATTTTATAATTTTTTAAGGGATATATCAAAGTTAGAAGCCATGAAAACATGGATGGGGTAGTTCCATCAAGTAAAATGACATGACAACTAGAAATATTTAATGATAGAACTTAAAAAGAAGAACAATAATTGTATCCATGGTGTTAGAAGGTATATATAATAGTGAGGAAATGGTCTTGTTCTATAAATGATAGTTAAAAAGAAAAGAGTGATAGTAGGAAATGATACAAGACAAATATACAAAGGAAAATTAATAGGCATCATGATAGACACATATCATGTCAAATCAACCATTAAGGAATACATACACCGTTTATATTAACAGACTTAAAAGACAGTGGTGTCATTCAAAGCAATAAAAAATAGTCAATAACCAAGGACTAGTTGTATAAGAGTCATGAAGGTTATAGGAAAATAGTGATAGTGCCATTATGTGTGATTGTGATGTGAGGATTGTGGGATTAAGAAGGAACTAAGTTGATGCCTGGTGTCATCAAATATTTGTTTTCTTATTGAAAGACTTTGAAATGTATGGAGATCTCCTTAAGTCTTCCTCAAACCATGTAAAATTGATGATATAAATTTTAGATCTATGGATAAAGGATGAACAAAAAATGATAGTGTTTAAGGGTTTTTATAGTTATATGGACTATGAAGAGAGTAAAAGCTATAGGTCTATAAAAATATATAGAAAATTGTTCAAAAATAGGCACTTTTCTTCAAGGAGATATGCTATCTTAAGTTAAAGCTAAAATCTCTATCAGGTGGGAATGAAGACATGGTTGAGATGAATTAAAGGTGTGTGTAAGTCTTCTAGGGAACTGAGAATCCTATTGGAAATTTTGATGCACATTTTGAACAAGAGAAAGGAGACCTTGAACTAAAAATTCCTAGAGGAACTTCAATCACTTTCATATAACATAGAAATGGCCAAAAGCTTGAATAATAATAGAGAAATAATTGCAATAGGTTCTACAATCGATATACACAATTTTGGGGCATTTATTATTAGTTCAAGTTCATAGAATGAAGAGAAACTAAGAGTATACTAGTGGAAAAGAAAGGATAGTGCATGAATAAGAAAGAAAGCATGAGAGTTCAGACCTTGATGGACCAACTACAAAAATAGTTCTTGACATATAAATCAAAATTCAAGGAGGAAATCCTATTATGGATGATCTATTTGCAATAAAATTACCAATCAAATATTTAAATTCTATTTTATTTACAAATTTGTTTGTTAAATGGTTCAAGTCATCAAACAAAGCTTGCAGCTATAGAAACTTTGACAAATCAATGGAGAGTGTTCATATGAAGAGGGAAACATAAGCAAGGCTAGCATGAAAAAAATATGATCATGTGAAGAAGGTAATGAGTAGATGGAAGTGATATAAAAAACAATTAAGAGCCTTATCCCACACCACAAAAGTACTTTTACCTTCAAAAATTCTTGAGAACACATATCATATTTTTTTGCAAGGCAGTTTTGAGGGAGTTGGAGGCTTGATGTCAGTTATAAGGGATTTATGAGAAATTTGGGCCTCTCACATGAATCTAAGAGCATATCAAAAAGGGGTCTTCATGGAGAAATTCAAAGCACATTAAGGATCCTTCAATAAACCAACATTATGGAGCTTTTCTAGGAGAAAAAACATGAGGGAGTTTAGTTAGGCGCCCAACAAGGAGACTTTGACACAACATAAAAGGAACTTGTCATTTAAATATTCAAAGTATGTCCCCATCATTTAGGGGATTTTTGTAAAGAATAAATGGGACACATAGTCCTCATTCTAGTTAGTTCTTACATTTTTGAAGAGGATTATAAAATGCAAAAGTTTATTTTTTGAAAAACATTGCACTATAACTCAAAAACTAGTCATTCCATAACTGTGAAATCAATATAGTTTCATCTTTTCAAGTAATTTCAAAGCAGATTCTGGACTATGTACAACTGTGACTCCTATTTTTCAATAAATTTCATTTTAGCCTTCTCAAAATTCACATGTTATGTGTTGTTGCAAATTATTTGATGTGATTTTTGTGATTATTTCATATCAATCCTTGAATTATGTCTCATTTGAAAACATTATATGTAGAAACAAAAAAAATTCATACCGTCTATAGGTTGTGTTGTTATTTTTAGCAGTTTGTAGTTGTGAAAACACCTAGTTTCCCTTCAACAAAACTGACATTTAACCTGCTTATGAAAAAATGATGTGTGATTTTGTCAAAACTAAGTTGTGTGCAAATAAAACCTTTTATTGATAATTTTTTTGAGTTAAAAACAATAAGTATAGGTTTTATACAATTTGGTGAATCACCTCCATAGGACAATAGTTTCATTTTTATATCTTTTTTTCCCCTTTTCATAAAAAAAATTAGTTAAGCCATTTTAGGTGAGGTATTAAGAGAACCAACCCTCTTTGGAGGTTCATCTTCTTCATAAGTTACCCACAAATTGAAGATTATCCCATGTTTCACAAGGTAGCTAAGTTCTACACTCAGTAAGGGTGAATATTTTAGTGACAACACTCGCATCAATAATTTTTGGATGATACTATCATCTACAATGATTCTTTAGTTAGAGACGCCAAAGAATTGAAAACTATCATGTTGAACTATGAATGGGCTCCAATTTAAAAGGTAAGCTTCCCAAAAATCGCTATATTTTTCTTTTATACTCTAATAGCTTGTTAGAAGAAAATTGTTTGTATTCTTCAATGTCAAACAAGTGTTCTCCTTTCCATATATTTATGGATACCATTTTTTTAAGTTTTTGAGTCCTTTTGGTTATATCTTATTGATAGATTCCTAGTAAAATTGGTGAGGTGGAAAGGAATTTGTTAAGCTAGGATAAAATAATTACCTCATCAAATCTACCTTGCAAAATATCTTTATCTCCATCATGAGTCTTTTTAGAGTTCCTTTACATATAGCAGAAAGAATTGGACAAATTCAGAGAAAATTCCTTTGGGAAAGCACTAAAGAGAGAAAAAAAATCATTTGTGGCATGGTAAGGGTGTGTACATCCAATAAAGATGGTGGTTTGGGATTAATAAAAATTTAAGGAATTCAACCTTTCCTTGAATGCTAAAATCACTTGGATATTGACCTTTGAGAAGAATGAATGGATAGAGATTACCAAGAGGAAAAACTTGCATCACCTTGGGAGTAAGAAATTCTATTTATATAGAAATTGTTTACCCCTTAGTTCTTCTCTCTAGAAAATTATTATGGATGGTAAATTTATAATTAATAAAGGTGTTAAATGGAAGTGGGGAGATGAGAACTCTATTCTTTTTTTGGAGGACAAATGGCTACTTGAATCTCCCCTTAGCAAGTACGATTGGTTATTTCCTTTAAACTAAAATTTATTGAGATGTATAAAGGTTAAATTGGTAGATTATATGTGTGAGGTGAGGGGTGTTAGATCTTAGAGTTATTTATCCTCCTTTATCCCTTCTAATATTGTTAACTTGGTTTCTAGGTTACAAGCTTTGCTTTCTTGGTTCAACATTCCACTTTTCCTAGAGGGGATGTTTTAGTTTGATGTGCTTCTCCATTGGGTTCTTACTTGGTGGATTTAGGGTATTTTTATGAGCCAAACCCTTTTCGAGCTAAGTTCTAGTCCCCTTCACTAACCCACAAAGTTAACATATTTTTTAATTTTTGGTGCAAAATCAAATTCTTACTATTATCAATATTTTGAAAATAGGTTTTGTTCTCCCTAATAGATGCACTTTGTGTGAGAACAATGAAGAAAATATCATTCACCTACAATTGGGTTGTCATTTTGTTAAATTCTATTTGGGAGTCCATACTTACACTTTGTAATATTAATTGGGTCTTCCCAAACTCCATTTATAACTTGGTTGATCAATGGTTTCCCCCTTCCTCTAATTTGTCTTTTATTTTTTATGGTCCCACATGCTTCCTAATTTAGCTTGGGGTTTATAGAAATAAAGGAATAATTGAATTTCTAGGGATAAGAAGAATGATGCTAGAAGGGTGGAAAATAGAATATAATTATATCTATAAGGGATAAATTATGTCTAGCATAATAGAAAATATCTTAACTCCTCAATAATTGGTGTATCCAACTTTGAATTAGAGATGCTAAGAATTTGAATCTTCATTTTGATATCTCTACACCCTTTAAGGATATGATGAAGACTAGAATTGGTGTGGTTTGGACTCCTCCATCAAAGGATTGGAGTAAATTAAAATATTAAGGATCTTCAAAAGATAACCTAATTATGGTTGGAAGTGGCAGGGTTATAGAGATCATAACAACCAACTTCTTTTGTCCTTTTCTCTACATCTAGATCACCAAATAAACCACTTTTTTGAAACTACAATAGCCTTTAATGTTATCATTTTGGCTTCTTGTTTAAAGTTCACAAAGCTAATTATTGAAGGAGAGTCCCTTAATATTTTTTGATGTCTTCAAGGTTCTCAACCCCCTAGTTGGACCATAGAAAAAATTATCAACAACTTATCTTTATACAAGAATTTCAAATAAATCCAATTTATGCATGTGTTTCAAGAAGGAAATATATGTGCATAAATTTTTGCTAATTAGGGGGTGCCAAATTTTGGCTTGCATATATTAAAAGATCTTGAATCTCTTCCTACATATTCGTAGAGACTAATTATTAATTATTTCATATCAACTAAAGGTGTTCATTTTATGGGTCATTATAAGTTAGGCAAAGGAAATGAAATCATATTTTAATGATGATTTCTATCATATTCTACAATATTAAAAGCTCATGTATCTTCTTAAGAATAGTGATACATGATTTTTCTAGTGTGGCTTCATCTCTAAAAATAAGAATATTATGATGGGTGGTGACTGCAACATATTTGAACCATCACATTACAATGGGGTCTGCAATAATCCCAAAGTGGAAAATCTTAGCTAATGTGGGTTTAGCACCCTGCCTAGAGAATCTTAAAGGTCATGATCCTGTGATTACTAAGGATTTTTCCAAAGGATGGAAGGATATGAAATTTACTATTTATGGGTGATAATGTACTATTATTGAAGAGTTGGTGGCTCATGTAATAATAGGTTTATCTATAAAAGAATGTAACATTTTCAAAGATAGGAGGGAAAGTGAAGAATCCCTTTATACTTTTCACAAGGAAGGTGAGAGATATTTAAGCTGGTGAAACTTCATTCAAGATATGATAGGACTTTGTTAAACCATATGGGATATCTATCAATGAATGCATCATGATGTATGTGTCATTAGAGGGTAGGTGATGAGAGCTATTTGTGTCTCATTTTATGCCATATTTAAGCCTATTTCATATGCCTTCATACCCATTTGTCCATTCCATTTTTGTTTCATTTTCATATCATTTTATCATTTACACTGCATATGATTAAATATATATAAGTGATCTTTAATATAGTTTTGAGATTAAATTATGAAAATTAATTATTGATTGTCTTTATTAATATACATTGTTATTTTATGCCTTGAAAAATATAGCTTGCAACATACAAAACTTCCTGTCACATGCAAAAAATTCTTGTCACCTTTCATACAGGTCTTCCCGTCACTTTCTAGTCAGGAACTATCGTGTATTAATTTTTAACCAAAAACTTATTTATGTCATCTTTTCAATAGATGATGTCAGCTTCCAAGGTGGCAATGGTTAAAACTTCTCATGATTATTATCTTCTACTTATAGAATTTTCGTGAAGCTATTGTTCGCATATGCCTCTATGATGGTTATGATCTTCTATTGGATTATTATTGGCCATGTGAACTCTTTATTTTGTCACTATGTAGAAGGACTCTATTAACGTCATTTTCATTGCACCAGTTTGAGCTGTCAATTTTTTGGTTATTGCATATCTCTATATGACTATTTCTAACTCCTACCAACTCACCATCTAATATCCCATTGGCTATCCTTGCATCACCATATTCTATGGTGATTGGTACATGAGAATGTTACATGTGGTTGAGTGAGGGGAGCTCATGGTACAAATTTCTTTCTAGAAAACTATGGTGGAGAAGAACTCATGGAGGAGATTTGCTACTGCATTGTTATTGGAGAAAACTGTTGCAATATGCATGTTCTCTATTTTAATCTCCAATTAGAACAAAGTCATTTTTAACCTATGGATGGCATTCAAGTCTATATGTAAGCCTATATGTAAGCCTCTATATTATAGTTTGTTGGCCATGAGTCAAAAAAAACTAAGCTATTTTGTACCCATTAGTTTCTATTTGTTATAAGCACGACCTCTATATATGGTCTATTGAAAAACAACAAGAGCAAATTATTATATAGGCAAATTACTGTGTGTAGATTATTGTACGCAAAATTTTGTATTACTTCTCTAATAAATGAAATAATGTTCCTTCTGATAAACCCAATGTAAGAAAGCATTTATTCTATCCACCACATGAACCATGGAGCAAGGGCCCACTCTTTGGTGAAGCACAGTGATATTTATTTATTTTTGTTCTATTTTCTATAAATGTGTTTATGTTACATTTTAGATTAATGTTTCTGATCAAAGTGTTTGAAGCAGATTTCAAAGTATTTGATTTTAATATTATTAATTTGATGTTCTTTCATTTCTACTAATAAACTGTTGTTTTTGTTGTTTGTGTTGTGGATTGTTGTTATTATTATCATTATTACTATTGTTCTCGTTGTTCCTATCGCCAGGAAGTGACAATTCTTGCCGCTAGAGTTGTTTTGATTTGCAATAGATTTATGTTCATAGGTTTATTTTTCTAGTTGCATTTCATCCCCACTCAGCTCACTATCTTCATCCCTTTGGTAGATAGCCACAATACCTTTCATAAGTCTACGATCCCCAGGTTGACATTTTAGGAACAAACTAAGGAAGTTAATGTAAAACTTTTATAGTAATTTGATCCCAAGTTTTGATCCATAGTTGTTTCCATCAATTTGGCGTTGTTGCTGGGGAGAGGTGTTAAAGGCTCAAAATCATAGTGGGCTAAGTTAGGACCATTGTGCCTTAGTGAAAATCTACGCAACTGTTGACCTTGTTTAGATGATTAACCTTGGTTTGCTTTGTTTTAAATCATATAGATGCATTATTAGATTTTGTAAGTAGATCTTAGAAGATAGTTTACCATTTACATATTATCACTAGTTGTTGTGAGTCATTGATAAGAAAGATGTAATATTAATGAAACAACACAAAAATGTCAAAAATGTTGCATTTTCAAGGTAGTGCAGACATGTCAATTTTGGGAGAAAAATGCTTCAAAAATAAAGAATCCAAAGGCCACGCAAGAAGGAAAATGTGCTTTGCAGTGGGGGTGTTTCCCCTTGACCCTTCCCTGTACTGCGAGAGGGAGCACGCCCAAGGCGCTTCCCTGGGACCCCACAAGGGGCATTTCCCCTTGACCCCACTAGGGGCTACCTCCCCTAGACCCCCGCTTTTAAATTTAAAAACAAAATAAGAAACTGGTGGGGGAACCACGCCAAAACAAAGTGATGTTTTTATAGCCCCTCTACCTAATGGATGCAACTTATATAATCTTGGTATTCCAATACCATTATCACAAACATCTATAGGTATTATTCCTATAACTGAACAAGAACAAATAATTGATGAATTTTTAGGACAATGGAGTTTTGAAAATGATGGTTTGACCATTTGTTGTTATGATTGTTGCAAGGAAGAGGCTAAGTGCACGTGTCAAAATATTCAAGAGGACATCATGAAGGAGATAAATGTAATAAGTGATCCTCAACACAACAACAGTGGAAGTGAGAATGCCTTCTTTGTAACTCAAGGACAACTACACACATTGAATCAAGGAGATCAAGGTATTCTTAATGGTTTTAAGACGTCTTATAATTCTATTGGATTTGAAAGGCAATATGTTTCTTCACAAAATGCTTCTCCTAACATTTATGGTGAATGGGAACAATGTCCATATTACCAAAAATGTCATAATGAATGCTCACAACAACCACCATATCCATCTTATAAATTACCATCTCCACAATATCCATCCTATCTACTACCACCCACTCCATATCCACAAATTTTACCATTTTAATTATCCCAGTCATATCATATACCATCCAATTCACCATATCCACCAAAGGAAATCATGATTCATATTAAAAAATTACATAATAAGGTGGTTGACACTGCATATAATAATGTAAATTCATGGATCCCTTTACATTTTGACAATGTGTTTGAAATTGGTGAATCGCAAATGAAATGTATTAATGCAACTAAAGGATGTGATTTTGGGTTAATTGAATTAGAAGAACAATATGATGAATTAAATGATACTCGACTTAGTTCTTTTTATTTTCCTGGTAAATCACAACCTTGAAATGGACTTCACACATATAAAGAACTTCAATTTGAATCCATTAAACTAATAAGTGTGTGTGCTGAAATTTTTCATGCATGAAGAAGTGTTATAATTAATACATTAATTACTCAACAAATGTGTGGTCAAAGCCTTCAAGATCTATCTTTTAATATTTGTATACTCACACATATGGATCATTGGAGGCCTATAGTAAAAATGTGCATTTCTCACATACTTGTTGATTTGGGCCCATAAATAATTGATTAAGCACAACTATATGGGTTTGAATGTTTTAATGACCATACTAAACATGCTACAAAATAATGATTGTTCATACATATCTTTGTCATTCTTGTTTCTTTAGATTATCTTAAGATGAACATTCATCGAAAAGGCTCAAGGTGTTATTATATCATTGCATTTCTTGAATCCTTGGATTATCCTACTGCCCTCATGCTTTTGTAGTATGAAATTAAGTTGGGGGGAAAATCCCTTAAATTTTGGTTGATTCTTGATAACATCTTCATTGACTGTTTCATTGGTACTACTAATAAACCCACACATGTGAACTTTGGACCAACTCAAGGTATGCATTCTTGTGTTAGTTGGAATTGAATTTATATTTTGAATTAATTGTACTTCATCCATTTTATTATTATTAAGTATTTATTCATACATGTAACCCTACCATTCATTTTCTAATACATAAATTGATTATAATGGTGGAGTTATCAGATGGATGATATTTCTTTGCTATACTTGATATGCTTGGCCATGAGAATATGGTTATAGGTTTCTTATGGTGGCTACCCAATGCTTTCACATCAGTACCAATTGATGATGCTTTTCTACATGGTCATCCAAAGACACACTTTCTTGGCCTTGCTAATTAGAGAAGAAAGGACTTTCTTTGGGCCTCACTCTAAAAAATAATTGGATGATTATGGGAAAATGTGTTCAACATTCATGGACACAAGTTCTCTTCCATACTAGTTTTGATGTCATACCATATGGAGGACAACATGAAACTTGGTGTAACCATGAATCTTGCAATACCATGTTCTTGGATACTTCTTCATAAGCCACACATCTAGAGACAACTTGAAGACATGAACACAAAGATCCAACATATTCTAGTGCCTAAAGCTATTGGATGAGTTGAGAAACTACCATTTGGTCTTTCACTACATCTTCTCTTTGGAAGGTTGCTTATATTGTAAGTGATTCTTTCAACCAAGTGTTTGGGAATTTCTTTGTTATTGTGGCATAAACTAAATGAGGTCCAAATCATTTGTAACAGTGGTGTTATGTGCTAGATTATGATCAAGTTATTACTGGTCATCATTTCAAGTACCAAGTCACCAGTCTTCTTAGTGAATTTCGTCAAGGGGATTCAAATGGAACTCTAGGATTTGGATGATATCATTTTCATCATCTATATAAGAGTTTAATTCTCTTTGGTCATTAAATGCAGTTTTTCAAAAATGGAAAAAAAGAAAAAAATGAATGGAAAAAAAAGAAAAGAAAGAAAAAACAATAAAAGATCCAACAATGAAAACCTTCAAGTATTGTTGGCCAATTAGTATCTGAAAATTGGATTTTGATGGATATTAACTGCAAAATAAACTTAGAGGTGAAAACCAAATTTTCGACGCCTCTAGGTGGTGACAGGTTGAAAATTGGGATACCGACGATCTGTTGTCATTATCAAAATTGAAAAAAGAAAAAAAAAGAGAAAAAGAGAGAAAATAAAAGGAAAAATGCAATAATTTGTTCTTTCTATGAGCTAATTCTTTTCAGGTACTCAATCACTTCCATGGTTTCCCTCTATCCAAGTTCCTCTACCACCTCCTATAGCTCATTTAGGTGGCTATGCTCTAGTTTGTTTTTATCAACATGATTTTCATCACCTATGGAACAAATTACATATTTAGTTGAGGTGTTATCCACAGAGAAGAGATTTAGCTCCCAGTGGTATGTTCTATAGTGCTCCAATCAGCTAGAAATGTTTGGTGATGATGCAATTCTTGGTGTCGTATGTGGTTCTTTCCTTGTTGGCAATTCATAGTTGATGAGTTCTTTCATATATGGTTCTTTCCTTGTTGGAAATTCCCAATTGATGAGTTCTTCTGGCCACCAACCCTTGGCATAATTGGACATGCAATTTGGTAAAACAATCAATTTTATTTTTCATTATTTTATCTCTTAACTTTATTAATATTTCTTATTATATTGATCATATATGCAACATCCATACATATCCTCTCCTTGTTTCCTGAGGATGGTCAACCCTTTAAGTTGGGGGGAGGTCTACCATCCTTATTACCATATTTTCACCTATTACTTCCCATTATCCTTATTATCCCATTATAGTATCCATTATTCCACCTTGCAGAATCATTTCATATTGCTTATCATTTCACCCTTCATGTTTCTTATCATTTCACTGTCCATTTTACCTATCATTTCATCCAATTCACATAGCTCATGAATGTGGCGATAATTTTTCATGACACCTCCTATATATAGCATTTCAAAAATAAAAAGAAAAAGAAAAAACTGAAAAAATGAAAAAGCCAAGTTGGAGGCAGTATGAATATGAGATGAAAGATGCAAGTTAGAAAATTATTAACAATTTGAAGGAACAATGTAATTATGCATGAGCTATAATAGTTAAAGGTGAAGCAAGAAGATTCTATAATCCCAAGGCTACCCTCTAAGAAATAAAGATTTCATGAGGACGTGCAATACGCTAAGTTGGGAGGAATGATGAGAGCTATATGTGTCTTATTTTATGTCATATTTAAGCCTATTTCATATGCATTCATACCCATTTATCCATTCCATTTTCGTTCCATTTTCATATCATTTTATCATTTAAACTGCATATGATTAAATATATATAAGTGATCTTTAATATAGTTTTGAGATTAAATTATGAAAATTAATTATTGATTGTCTTTATTAATATGCATCGTTATTTTACGCCTTGGAAAATATAGCTTGCAACATACAAAACTTCCTGTCACATGCAAAAACATCTTGTCACCTTTCATACAAATATTCCTGTCACTTTCTGGTCAAGAACTATCGTGTATTAATTTTTAACCAGCAAGTTATTTCTGTCATCTTTTCAACAAATGATGTCAGCTTCCAAGGGGGCAAGGGTTAAAACTTCTAATGATTATTATCTTCTCCTTATAATTTTTTTTCCAAGCTATTGTTCGCATATGCCTCTATGATGGTTATGATCTTCTATTGGATTATTATTGGCCACGTGAACTCTTGATTCTACTGCTATGTAGAAGGACTCTATTCACATCATTTTCATTGCACAGTTTGAACTGTCAAATCTTCAGTTATTGCATATCTCTATATGAATATTTCTAACTCCTACTAACTCACCGTCTAATATTCTATAATGCCCTGTCATGTTGACCCCAAAGGAAAACTAAAACTAACAAATTACCGCACAATTTTTTAATTTTTATTTTAAAGTGAGACATTACATAAGATGTACATGAGCATAGATTACATGTAAGCAATTATACAATTACAATATCAACTACATCCTCTGGGTACACGTGACAACATTACAAAACCTAAACTCATACCATAACAATAACAAACAAATTAAAGATTACAATATAAACCATGATATAGCATACATTTACAATAATCATACATTCATTATAATCCATCAATTAAGAAAACATCCACAGATGATAACTCAACATAAACAAGATTAACTTAATATCATCATATGAATTTAATGGAGCATATTTCCAGAGATACAACACATCAAATAATGGCTACCACGAATCATTAACCACATAAGGAATACAAAGGTAAAATAATACATTACATCTATTTCAGGAGTACATATGCACATTCGTGCTTCCCGACACATAGAGGAAATGATACATCAAATACAAGAATGATACATAAATGAACATGGTATAATTGAACTGTGGCAAAGCTCTAGATCATCTACAACGACATGAACTACGCACCTTGCGAACATTGATTGGGAACCCAATGGGGTGCAAAGCACATTCCACTTGACCACGTGGACTTGAAGGCCCACCCCCCATGCTAGGAGTTGACAAGAAAGACCCATGACCAAGACAGTCGAGCAGAATGACCACAAGACCAAACCACAAAGAACAACCAAAACATAGCAAACAACAATCTCAATGACTACTTATAAGAAGATTGCTTCTAGAGGCATACAAAGGAAATAACAAGGGATACTACGAGAGAGAGTGTCATCGCATGGTCCTATCATGGGTTATCGTGGCTTCCTCTCACCAGGCACCGACCCCCATCTATGGTTATCCTGGCTACCTCTCGCTAGGCGCCGACCCCATAGGGTGACACGTGTAGGACCACTAGCCTCTCATGAGGACGAGGTAGCAATCTTGTCGACCATGGCCTTCTCAGCCCACCCTTAGTCCGTAGAAGCACTAACGGTGAGGGAAAGGTATCATATTTATCTTTAGTTAATGAATTCCTACCCAAACCCACTAGTTCATTTTGTTAGGTTTTCAATTATTTAACCAACTCTTCTATGGGTTATCTAGGCTACCCCTTTGTGCATCGGCCCCCATGAAGAGCCACTCTCCCTAATAGCCTTGAAACAAAACTCACAACAACAAGGTGTACCAACACACAAAACATCAAAAATCATAAGTCTGAGTACAAATGCGATGCATGGACCATCTCGCCAAACAACCATAACAAGAGGCAAAAATAAAAAATGCAAATCAATGACTCATAAAGGTCAATCATGGAAATCCACATAAAACAATTTTTCCCATTGCCCCTAGAAGTTTATAGAACAATTACCCATAACTCCTAGTGGAAAGTAACTTAAAGCTACGGGTTCCCAACATGACTATACATTACATCACTTCAATTAGAAAAATAATATAAGAGGAAATTGAAATAAACATGAAACCACAACATCCATCTTAAGGTATTAATTTCAATGAGCATTTAGAATAATTCACATAGCTATCTAAATATATTCAAGAATAATTACATATCCACTCACTTTAAACGTAATGACAATCAAATCTTGCCTAATAACTTTTAAGATTATTAAATAATCAAGGATCGCATATTTTACTTTATTTACACATCTGTGTTGAAATCATTTAAATAAATAAAGAACTATGAAATCTTATAGTATTTAAACCAGTAGATTTCTCTTAAATTATGATTCCTAACATATATATTTGTTTACTCAAAAATAAATAAATAAATTTAATTAAGAAACACAATGAATACCCAACTATATATTTTGTACAAACTAATTTCTCTACATTTATGATTCCTAACATATACATCGGTTTACATAAAAATAAATAAAATAAATTAAGAACAGCCTTCAGTTATTTAATTTGCATTATAATACAATCAAATTACTCTTTTTAATTCTAATTCACAAGGTACTTAATGACTGCATGCATATACCTTTAAATATTTATTATATGTACTTACATTATAATTTAAAATGACCTTGTAAATAAAATTTTGATCACCCTACCAGTTGTTTTATGACAGAATATAGAAATAGAGTAATACTTAATAGCCAATGATTTAAATATATGTTCCATTACATTAATATTTTCCTTTAATCTGTCAATGAAAAATTAGCATCTCCAAAATCATAAAGAACGAACATTTAAAATAACACATTTCGTAATCTAGTCATTCAAGTATAATTAACATCCTATTATGAATATCCAAAAAAAATAAAAAATCAATCAATTAAATTAAACTTTACCACTCTAAAAGTAATAAACAAATTGCAGTGAATTGTCCCATTTTAATATTTAACCTAATTCATGAATCAATTAAATGTAACAACTTTAAACGGATTGGACACAATTAGATTTCATAACTAACTAAGTACATATTTTACTCGGATAAGTTACTTAGCCCGTATATATATAAATGCCCATTTACTCAAACATGACCACAATAAACTTCACTTAGGCAAAATTTTAAATAATAATAATCAATTATATTTTATTCATTCGTTTGTTACAAGAGAATAGTCATATTCGAAATAAATCTACACACATTCTCTTACACAAAATTTTCTTTATTCGAATACATGATGTGATTATATATATATATATAGACTTAATTTAGTTAAAGAATTTACTTCTTTAATTATACCTTAGAAAATGTATCTCTATGGTTTCACGGATATGGATAAAAACAAATTAATAATGCAATTAACATTATGTCATTAAAAATAAAGCTAACTATCAACTATTATGAACACCAAAAACAAACAACACTAAATACCCACATCAAATTAAAATACTCAGAAGCACCCTTGGATATGGATAAAGAGTGAGTACTTTCAGAAGCAACCAGATGCAACAAAAAAATAGATTAAGGTTTAAATAAAGATGAATGCCTAATTACATCAGGAAAGATGCGTATTGAGGATGTTCCCTCCTGTAAACATTTTCAAATACAATGAACAGAAACAACACGCTATTCAAGGACCAAAACCCAAACCATAAAATATATGCCAAAGTATTAAAATTAGCTCAAATCCCACATCCATACACACTGGGTATGGCATACTCAATGAACTAGGTCAGAAGCAAGCCTTGGGTTAATTTGACAGAAAAAAAAAAAAATCCCCTCAGTTGAGACAACTGAACAAACGATTATCCATTAAGGGAGAATTTACAAAAAAAATTATTTAAAAAAAAAAACATTAATATATTACACAGTGAATCTTTTTGTGTATTATAGTATACAACTATAGAGCCCTTAGAATTTTTTTAGCCATCTAGTCTTTAGATCGTTCTCGATTGCACCATTATTTGGCACCCAACAACCAAAAAGAATCCAATTTCATCATCACTAAAAACCATTCAACGTCCAACTATGTAAAAAAAGGAACAATTCTTTTATAACATTAATTTGGATTCCATGAGAAGCCCATTAAATGAATTGTGACAAGAAATATGTTCAAATAAAGATAGGGGAAGATGAAAAAAACTTACTACCTATTTGAATATAACTTACCAATTGGAGAAGCTGAGGACAGTTAAGCGAATGGAGAGGGAGAAGAATAAGGCGATGGCTACAAAGATAATTAAGCTTAGGAGATTTAATGAATAAGCAGCCAGAATGGGAAGAGGAAAATTGGTACGCGGGAAAAAAAACAATATTAAGCACCAGATGGAGATTGGAAGTTAATAACACATATTGGAGAGTGGACAAGGGGTGAACTTAGAAATGAGTCACACAAGGAGCAAGAATAAACTGGGCTGGAAAAAGTGTAAGAGAATTGACACTCTCTACAAGGGTCCACCCAAAAGGTTAGTGTAACATCATGATAACAAAACATGCACATAGGTTGAAGATTCATTGTATGATCCCCTAAGAGAATCGGTCCAGCTAGGGGTGCAATTAACACTCAAAACAATCATAAATTTAAATCAATATTAACATAAACCATTACCACATCTGCACAAATAATTCCAAATGGAGAATTCAGAATCTTAAGGTGTAAGGAGAGAAATAATTAAGGGATAACCAGTCTAGACAAAATAAAATGCCATATAGGTTTAATGGAAAAGAAAATTTTGGAAAGCCAAATGCAACCAACTTGGAAAACGATTTTTGAAGATGGAGAGGGCGGGCTGAGTTGAATCCAATAGCTTCTTCCAAAATTCTCTCAGCTGTAAAAACAATTTTAACTTTTTTTTTTTTTACAAGAGCACCATCCGAGTTAAATTTGTTTTTTGTAAAAATTTCGAATGTTTGTTTTCCACCAAATTCCCCAAAATAAATTAAGGTAAAAATTTATAGTTTTTCGATAAACCAAGGGACAAATGGAAATTTTCCTAAATCATTTTCCCATTTCTGAGAGTGCACCCGTCAATTCACTTTTTTCTTTTTTTACCACTTGTAGGTTAATCTTTGCATTTCCGTTAATTAAGAAACCTAACTTCCACTATTAAATTTAATAAATCATACTGTTACCATAAATCCTTTTAATTTTTATTTTTTTGAAATTTATCATTTTCCAAATTATAATATCCAATAATATATCCATTTTGATATTTTATTAAATACCTCTTTATCCAAATATTTTAAATTTATAATTAAACTGCATTAATAAATGGATTATTAATCCATTATATTAAATTTAAAATAGACATTATTTATAAATGTAAATTAATGTTTTATTTACATATTCATCTTTAATATAGTAATAATATAAACTATTAAATCATTAACCCCTTTAAATTAATTTAATAATTAATTAATAAAATTCTCTTAATAATTAATAATTTAATTAAATCAATGTTACAAATACGAGCAACGTGACTCTAAACAATACCTGAACGATAGTGAACAACAACTATGCCAAATAATTGAAACACGTTAATTAACCAATTAACTTGAATGACAAAATAGAACAACATTAAATGAACAATTAAAATGAACAACTCAAACAGAGCAATACCAAAACGAGAACGAGGTCGCAAATAGATGACGTCGTCAACACAAAATGACGGGGTGACGAACTAGGATGAGGGACTTCTTGTCAACTCGGGTTTCCACATCATACCCATTGGGCTTATAGGGCACGCTCAAGCTTGACAATGCAGGCGGAGTCAATGCCCGGTACTTGCATCTTGCACCAAACCAACGTCAACAAAATACATATCCAATAGTGAGCATACGGTGAGAGGGAGTCGCAACATAGCAGGGTGCTCGCCAATGAGCGATGCTACACTGTCCCCTCACCCGACTCCAAACAAAAACACATTATCATAATATCATGAAGCAAGCATTAATCAATTTACTTAACCACATAATACCACATCCAGATGATAAGCATAACCAGATAAAGATGAACATGATGCATCATCATATCATCAACATCATAAAATAGTACCATGAGCATCCAAGCAAAACACACAAGTCAAACTAGTGAAACAATCACCATCATAGTCTCGAGTCCACAATAGAACATGAGAAGAGTATCAAAAAATGACAACAACACGAGGGGTATTACATCCTCCCCCCTAGAACTAGGCTTACTCCTGGAAGCCTAAGAACAAAAAAGGAAACGACTCTCTAATGCGGGATGCATCCTCCCAGATCATTGAAGCCTCATCATTAGGGTCCCATTGGACCCACACCTGCTCAATTTCTCTTCCCTTGAGAGTGAGACTCTTGTGCTGAAGAACGGTGATGGGCTCAAGTGCCAGTTTCCCGTCCTCTACCTATAATGCATTCCAATCAAGTATGTGAGATACATCTAGATAATAAAGCCTGAGAACCAAAACATGAAACACATCGTGTATGCGTGACAGACTAGGTGACAATGCTAGGTGATAAGCAATAGGGCCAATTCTCTCCAACACCTCAAATGGTCCCACAAAATGAGGCACGAGCTTAGAGCCCTTTCCATAATGGATTGGAATTTTTCACGGGCACACTCACAAGAACACCCGATCTCCAACAGGAAACTAACAGTCAACCCTATGTGCATTTGCATACTTCTTTTTCCTATCCTGAGCTGCTACTAAGTGCTCTCTAATGTGAGCAACCTATTGCTCCATATCCTGAAGCATTTTAGGTCCAAGCAGAACTCTATCCTCAAGACAATCCCAAATCAATAGGGTCTGACAAGGATGGCCATACAATGCCTGAAAGGGAGCCATACCAATTGGACTATGATATCCATTATTATAAGCAAACTCCACTAGATGCAAATAGTCCTACCAACATGACTGTTGATCCATCACATACATACGAAGCATGTCCTCAAGAACTTGGTTGTCTCACTCGGTCTGACCATCTATTTCAAGATGGTAGGTAGAATTGAAATTCAGTTGGGTCCCTAAGGCATGCTGCAAGGATGTCCACAATGCAAAAGTGAACACCAGATCTCTGTTGGAAATAATCCTTTACGAAATTCTATGCAGTTGAACAATATCTTCCATGAATATTCTAGATACTGAGGAAGCAATATAGGAAGATCGGACAGGAGAGAAGTGTGCCACCTTGGTCAACCTATCTACATGACCATGATAGCATCGTGTCGATGAGAAGACATAGGAAAACCCACAATAAAGTCCACCGATATGATATCCCACTTCCATTCAGGAATGAGATGAGGCTATAAAAGACCTACAAGATGTTGGTGTTCTGCCTTAACTCTTTGACATTCCAAACATTTCACCACAAAGTCTGCAATATCTCTCTTCATGTCAGCCCAAAAGTACAGTGAACAAAGGTCTACATACATCTTCTTGACTCCCGGATGAGCAGAATAGGGAGTCTGATGTGCCTCTATCATAATTAGGGTACGAAGACCCTTTACAGGAGGTACATACATTCGACCCATATACCACAAAAGGCCATCTGATTCCAAAGAATAACCATCAAACTTTCCCTCCAGAGCCCTATCTGACTCAATTTTTGACTTCACTTCCTGATACTAGCTATCTATAGGAAGCACTGCAAGGATCTGGCTCCTCAAATCCACATCAAGATTTACTGTAGATATCTCATGCCTCCACCAACTCATAGTATCCGCCACTACGTTTTTCTTTCCCTGGATGTATTTAACCTCAAAATCATATTCACAAAGAAACTCCATCCATCTCCTCTGCCTGGCATTCAGGTTCGACTGCGTAAATATATACTGCAAGCTACGATGATCGCTATGTAGCTCGAATCGATGCCCCAATAAAAAGTGTCTCCATCTCACAAGGGCATGCACAATAGTGGCTAACTCCAAATCGTGTGTAGGGTAATTCAGCTCACGATCCTTGAGCTTGTGGGACTCAAATGCAATCACACGACCTTCTTGCATCAAAACGGCTCCTAAGACTTCCAAGGAAGCATCTATACACACCATGAATTCCCTAGTAGGATCAGGAACTGCTAGGATCGGTGCATTGGTAAACTTTTCCTTAAGGGTCTGGAAAGTTAACTGGCACTATTTTGACCAAAAAAACTTTTTCCCTTTTCTCTAAAGGGAAGTGATGGGGTGTGCAATCCTTGAGAAGCCCTGAATGAACCACTGATAGTAGCCCACTAAACCCATAAAAATGTGAATCTCAGGAACATTTTTGGGTGTAGGCCATTCAACGATGGCTTGAATATTTGAAGGATCCACATAAATACCTTCACCAGAGATGACGTGACCCAAGTATTTCACTTCAGTCTTATAGAACTCACACTTTGCCATATTAGCATACAATTGATTGTCTCTCAAGCACTACAACACTTGTCTCAAATGTTCCTCATGCTCCTCCATAGATTTCAATTAAATTAGGATATCATCGAGGAACACTAGAACAAATATGTCCAAGTAGGTACGAAAGAATCCATTCATCAGGGTCATGAAGGTTGATGGTGCATTTGTAAACCCAAATAGCATAACAGTGAATTCGTAATGCCTGTACTGAGTGGGAAATGTGGTTTTGTGAATATCAGCTTCGATTATCCACAATTGATGGTATCTCGACTTAAGATCAATCTTTGAGAATACTTGAGCCTCCTTTATCTATTCAAATAGGTCATAAATTATCGGCAAAGGGTACCGGTTCTTCACCATCACTTTGTTTAGTTGTTTGTAGTCAATGCATAAACTGAGGGAACTGTCCTTCTTCTTCACAAATATCACTAGTGCTCCCAATGGGGAAACACTAGGATGAATGAACCCTTTTTCCAATAACTCCTCCAACTGCAAATGGAGCTCATGAAGTTTCCATGCTGTCATCTAATATGGAGCTCGAGATATAGGTTCAACTCTGGGTACTAGATCAATTTTGAATTCGATGTCATGCTTTGGTGGCATCCCTGAAATTTCAGTCGAAAAAACATATGCAAAATCCTTAAGAAGAGGATAGTCATTCAATGAAACCTCTTGAATTTCTCCCAAATCCAAGTCATTGATTGACACAATAAACAATTTACAACCTCGACGATAACACCTCTTTAGTTGCATAGTGGAAATCATTCATAATGAGATGGGTCTCTATATGCCAACAATCTCAACTTCATTACCTAAATCATCCACACATTACACAACCTTGCAGCAGTGATAATCTATTATAGCTTGTGAGCTTTTAGCCAATCCATACCTAAAATGACATCATAGGAACCAAGAGGTAGGATTCAGAGGTCCACTATAGACACCAGTGACCCAATTTTTAAACTACATCCCTAAACAAGCGATTCAACTGCTACCCTTTCCTCGAAGGACAATTCAACTTGCCACTTAACACCTTTCCTTGCTGCCACCAACCTACAACGCTCTACTACTAAAGGAGAAATGAACAAATATGATGCACCAAAATCAAAGAGAATAGAAATAATAGTGCATTGTAACACACCTGATGACTCAACCACAGTGCCTTGATGATCAACTTGACAGTTGTCAACCGTCGCAAAAACTCAATGTGATCTGCCTGCATCGCCCACCGTCGGCTCAGACATGGCTGTTCTCTAACTAAAACCTGTAGTCTTCCTCTACATACATTGTCTAGAAATATGTCCCTATTGTCCCCAGGGGAAACAACTTGTACCCCGACCAAAACCTTTGCCACCCGATGATGCATTAGATTGCTGAAAACTGCCTCGACTGGGGACCAATTGAGAAACCTGTGCAGGTTGCTCAAAATGGTCCTACCAAGCTCGATGCCAATTCTGATTTCTTTTGTCCTGATACTTGCCACTCTACTGAGACTGAGAGTTTTTGTGCTTAAGTTGTGAATGCTACTGTAGCTATTGATCACCCTTAGAAGGCACATGATGACTCCTAGAAGATCCTGAAGCTTGATCCTATCCACCTCAAGAACCAAAACTAGATGCAGGTGCACTTCCAATCTGCACACCTATGTGACCTCCCCAAGCCATGGCCGATTTTTCCTCTACCTGACAAGCCTTTTCAACAACTACCTCTATTGTCTTTGTCTCGAAGTCCCATACTCTGTCGCTAATTCAGGCATTTAAGCCCCTGAAAAAATGTTGTACTAGCATCGCCTCATCACTACCAATTCCTACATACTATTTCAACTCATAGAATCGACGCTCGTACTGCTCAACAAACATTTCCATTTGTCTCAACTCATGGAATTCATCTACTCGGCGTTGTCTCTAGTGGTTAGAAAGGAAACGGGCCCTGAATCTCTCCATAAATAGCTCCCAAGTCACAACACTGATGTCTAGGTACAATTTCTACTCTTCTAGTTGCCACCAAGTGGATGCAAAGCCTCTAAGGTGCATGATGGCGCTATCATTAGTATTACTGCCATATGGGTGCATAGAAAAGCACTGATCTAGATTGATCAGCCATGTCTCTACCCCCAATCCTCCACCAGTACCATTGAATGTGGGGGGACGATCTCTCAACAGGTCTCTCATGTGACCCACCACTACGACATCCTGCTCTGCTAATAATTATTTCCACCTTAGAGACCTCTCTCTTTCTCTCTCTACCTGATGCTCCTCCTCCAGCCTAGGGCCTAAATGGCCAAGGATCTCCTCAAAAAGGTGTCGCAACTACCCTCCTTCCAAACCCAACTGCTCCAGGTTTTTTCCCCCACCTCTCGGATTGTTTTGGGAACTCTGATGTTCCTCACGTTCTGAATCATGGGAGCTCAAAGAAGAAAAACTTTGGCGGTTGGCTCTACAACCACCACCTCAGCCTCTTCCATAGACACAACTTCTACCCTGAGGCATGTTCCTACAGAACATTAGAGGGGAACATGAGAGATCAAGAGTTAAGCACAAAGGTTAACCTAATGGGCACAACTAACCTAGAGTACCCAGAGTTGTAAACCTTGGCTCTGATACCAAGGTGTAACTCCCTGCCATGCTGACCCTAAAGGACAACTAAAACTAACAAATTACCAAACAATTTTTGTTTTTTAAAGTGAGACATTACATAAGATGTACATCAACATACATTACATGTAAGCAATTATACAATTACAATATCAACTACGTCCTCTAGGGTACACATGATGGCATTATGAAAGCTAAACTCATACCATAACAATAACAAACAAATTCAAGATTACAATATAAACCATGATATAGCATACATTTAAAATAATCATACATTCATTATAATCCATCAATTAAGAAAACATCCACAGATGATAACTCAACATAAACAAGATTAACTTAATATCATCATGTATGAATTTAATGGAGCATATTTCCATAGATACAACACATCAAATAACGGCTACCACGAATCATTAACTACATAAGGGCTACAAAGGTAAAATAATACATTACATCCATTTCAGGAGTACATATGCACATATGTGCTTCCCGACACATAGAGGAAATGATACATCAAATACAAGAATGATACATAAATGAACATGGTATAATTGAACTGTGGTGAAGCTTTGGATCCTCTACAATGACATGAACTCTGCACTTCACAAACACTAACTGGGAACCCAGTGGGGTGAAAAGCACATTCCACCTAACCATGTGGACCTGAAGGCCCACCCCCTGTGCTAGGAGTTGACAAGAAAGACCCATGACCACAACACCAAACCACAAAGAACAACAAGAACATAACAAACAATGATCTCAATGACTACTTATAAGAAGACTGCTTCCAGAGGCATACATAGGAAATAATAAGGGATACTATGAGAGAGAGTGTCATCACACGGTCATATCATTGGTTATCCTGGCTGCCTCTCAACAGGTGCCAACCCCCATCTATGGTTATCCTGGTTGCCTCTCTCTAGGCATCGGCCCCATAGGCTGACACGTGCGGGACCACTAGCCTCTCATGAGGATGAGGTAGCGATCTTGCCAACCATGGCCTTCTCAGCACACCCTTAGTCTACAGAAGCACTGACGACATGAGGTATCTCATTTATCTTTAGTTAATGAATTCCTACCCAATCCCACTAGTTCATTTTGTTAAGTTTTCACTTATTTAACCAACTCTTCGATGGGTTATCCAAGCTGCCACTTTATGCGTCGACCCCCAAGAAGAGCGACTCTCCCTACTAGCTCTGAAATAAAACTCACAACACCAAGGAGTACCAACACACAAAACAACAAAAATCATGAGTCTGAGTACAAACGTGAGGCATGGACCATCTCACCAAACAACCATAACAAGAGTTAAAACAACGAGACAAGGTAACACTCACAAGAGTGGAAACCAAAAATGCAAATCAACGAATCATAAAGGTCAATCATGGAAATCCACATAAAACAATTTTTCCCATTTCCCCTGGAAGTTTATAGAACAATTACCCATAACTCCTAGTGGAAAGTAACTTAAAGCTACGGGTTCCCAACATGACTATACATTACATCGCTTCAACTAGCAAAATAATATAAGAGGAAAGTGAAATCAACATGAAACCACAACATCCATCTTAAGGTATTAATTTCAATGAGCATTTAGAATAATTCACATAGCTATCTAAACATATTCAAGAATAATTACATATCCACTCACTTTAAACGTAATGACAATAAAATCTCGCCTAATAACTTTTAAGATTATTAAATAATCAATGATCACATATTTTAGTTTATTTACACATCCATGTTGAAATCATTGAAATAAATAAAGAACTATGAAATCTTGTAGTATTTAAACCAATAGATTTCTCTTAAATTATGATTCCTAACATATATATTTTTTACTCAAAAATAAATAAATAAATTTAATTAAGAAACACAACGAATACCCAACTATATATTTTGTACAAACTAATTTCTCTAAATTTATGATTTCTAACATATGCATCTGTTTACACAAAAATAAGTAATTAATTTTAATTAAGAACAACCTTCAGTTATTTAATTTGCATTACAATACAATCAAATTACTCTTTTTAATTCTAATTCATGAGGTACTTAATGACTACATGCATATACCATTAAATATTTATTATATGTACTTACATTATAATTTAAAATGACCTTGTAAATAAAATCTTGATCACCCTATTGGTTGTTTTATGCCAGAATAGAGAAACATAGTAATACTTAATAGCCAATGATTTAAATATATGTTCCATTACATTAATATTTTCCTTTAATCTGTCAATGAAAAATTAGCATGTCCCAAATCATAAAGAACCAGCATTTAAAATAACACATTTCATAATCTACTCATTCGAGTATAATTAACCTCTTATTATGAATATCTAAAAAAGAAATTAAGAAAATCAATCAATTAAATTAAACTTTACCACTCTAAAAGGAATAAATAGATTGCAGTGAATTGTCCCATTTTAATATTTAATCTAATTCATGAATCAATTAAATGTAACAACTTTAAAAGGATTGGACACAATTAGATTTCATAATGAACTAAGTACATATTTTACCTGGATAAGTTACTTAGCCCGTATATATATAAATGCCCATTTACTCAAACATGACCACAATAAACTTCACTTAAGCAATATTTTAAAGAATAATAATCAATTATATTTTATTCATTTGTTTGTTACAAGAAAATAGTCATATTCGAAATAAATCTACACAAAATTTCTGTTTATTCTAATACGTGATGTGATTATATATATATATATATAGACTTAATTTAGTTAGAGAATTTACTTCTTTAATTATACCTTACAAAATGTATCTCTATGGTTTCACAAATATGGAAAAAAACAAATTAATAATGCAATTAACATTATGTCATTAAAAATAAAGCTATCTATCAACTATTATGAACACCAAAAACAAACACTAAATACCCACATCAAATTAAAACACTCAAAAGTACCCTTGGATATGGATAAAGAGTGAGTACTTTCAGAAGCAACCAGATGCAACAAACAAAATAGATTAAGGTTCAAATAAAGATGAACGCCTAATTACATCAGGCAATATGCGTTCTGAGGATGTTCCCTCCTGTAAATATTTTTAAATACAATGACCAGAAACAACACGCCATTCAAGGACCAAAACCCAAACCATAAAATATATGCCAAAGTATTAAAATTAGATAAAATCCCACATCCAAACACATTGGGTATGGCATACTCAATGAACTAGGTCAGATGCAAGGGTCAGGTTAATTTTACAGAAAAAAAAGAATCCCCTCAGTTGAGACAACTGAACATACAATTATCCATTAAGGGAGAATTTACCAAAAAAATATAAAAAATTAAAAAAAAGATTAATATATTACAGAGTAAATCTTTTTGTGTATTACAATATACAACTCTAGAGCCCTTAGAAATTTTTTAGCCATCTATTCTTTAGATCATTCCCGGTTGTACCATTATTTGGCACCCAACAGCCAAAAAGAATCCAATTTTGCAATCACTAAAAATCATTCAACGTCCAACTATGTAAAAAAAGGAACAATTCTTTTATAACATTAATTTGGATTCCATGAGAAGCCCATTAAATGAATTGTAACAAGAAAGATGTTCAAATAAAGAGAGGGGAAGATGAACAAAACTTACTACCTATTTGAATATAACTTACGAATTGGGAAGTTGAGGACGGTTAAGTGAATGGAGAGGGAGAAGAATAAGGTGATGGCTACAAAGATAATTAAGCTCAAGAGATTTAATGAATAAGTGACCAGAATGGGAAGAGGAAAATTGGTATGTGGTAAAAAAACAATAGTAAACACCAGATGGAGATTGGAAGTTAATAACACATATTGGAGAGTGGACAAGGGGCGAACTCAGAAATGAGTTGCACAAGGAGCAAGAATAAACTGGGTTGAAAAAAGTGTAAGAGAATTGACACTCTCTATAGGGGTCGGCCCAAAAGGTTAGTGCAGCATCATGATAAAAAAACATGCACATAGGCTAAAGATTCATTATATGATCCCCTAAGAGAATCGGTCCAGCTAGGGGTGTGATTAACACTCAAAACAATCATAAATTTAAATCAATATTAAGATAAACCATTACCACATCTATGCAAATAATTCCAAATGGAGAATTCAGAATCTTAAGGTGTAAGGTGAGAAATAGTTAAGGGATAACCAGTCTAGACAAAATAAAATGCCATATAGGTTTAATGGAAAAGAAAATTCTGGAAAGCCAAATGCAACCAACCTGGAAAACAATTTTTGAAGATGGAGAGGGCGGGCTGAGTTGAATCCAATAGCTTCTTCCAAAATTCTCTCAGCTGTAAAAACAATTTTAACTTTTTTTACCAAAGCACCATCCGAGTTAAAAAAAAAATTGTAAAAATTCTGAATGTTCGTTTTCCACCAAATTCCCCAAAATAAATTAAGGTAAAACTTTATAGTTTTTCGATAAACCAAGGGACAAATGGAAATTTTCCTAAATCATTTTCCCATTTTCGAGAGTGCACCTGTCAATTCACTTTTTTCTTTTTTTACCACTTGTAGGTTAATCTTTCATTTCCATTAATTAAGAAACCTAACTTCCACTATTAAATTTAATAAATCATACTATTACCATAAATCCTTTTAATTTTATTTTTTTTGAAATTTATCATTTTCCAAATTATAATATCCAATAAAATATCCATTTTGATATTTTATTAAATACCTCTTTATCCAAATATTTTAAATTTATAATTAAACTGCATTAATAAATGAATTATTAATCCATTATATTAAATTTAAAATAGACATTATTTATAAATGCAAATAAATGTTTTATTTACATATTCATCTTTAATATAGTAATAATATAAACTATTAAATCATTAACCCCTTTGAATTAATTTAATAATTAATTAATAAAATTCTCTTAATAATTTAATAATTTAATACTTTAATTAAATCAACGTTACAAATACAAGCAACGTGACCCAAAACAATACCTAAATGACAATGAACAACAACCGTGCCAAATAATTGAAACACATTAATTAACCAATTAACTTGAACGACAAAATAGAACAACATTAAATGAACAATTAAAACAAACGACTCAAACAGAGTGATACCAAAACAAGAACAAGGTCACAAATAGATGATGTCGTCAACACAAAATGACGGGGTGACAAACTAGGATGAAGGACTTCTTGTCAACTCAGGTTTCCACATCATACCCATTGGGCTTATAGGGCACACTCAAGCCTAACAATGCAAGAGGAGTTGGTGCCTGGTACTTGCATCTTGCACCAAACCAACATCAACAAAATATATATCCAATAGTGAGCATACGGTGAGAGGGAGTCACAACATAGGAGGGTGCTCGCCGACAAGTGATGCTACACTATCCCCTCACCCGAATCCAAACAGAAATGCATTATAATAATATCATGAAGCAAGCATTAATCAATTTACTTAACCACATAATACCACATCCAAATGATAAGCATAATTAGATAAAGATGAACACCATGCATCATCATATCATCAACATCATAAAACAGTACCATGAGCATCCAAGCAAAACACACAAGTCAAACTGGTGAAAAAATCACCATCATAGTCTCAAGTCCACAAAAAAACATGAGAAGAGTATCGAAAAATGACAACAACACGAGGGGTATTACATCCTCCCCCCTAGAACTAGGCTTACTCCTAGAAGCCAGAGAACAAAAAAGGAAATGACTCTCTAATGCAGGATGCATCCTCCCAGGTTGTTGAAGCCTCATCATTAGGGTCCCATTGGACCTACACCTACTTAATTTCTCTACCCCTAAGAGCGAGTCTCTTGTGTTGAAGAACAATGATGGGATCGAGTGCCAACTACCCGCCCTCTACCTGTAATGTATTCCAATCAAGTATGTGAGATACATCTAGATAATAAGGCCTAAGAATAGAAACATGAAACACATTGTGTATGCACAAAAAACTAGGTGACAATGCTAGGTGATAAGCAATGGGGCCAATTATCTCCAACACCTCAAATGGTCCCACAAAATGAGGCGTGAGCTTAGAGTCCTTTCCATAATGGATTGGACATTTTCGCAGGCGCACTCATAGGAACACCCGATCTCCAATAGGAAACTAATAGTCGACCCTATGTATATTTGCATACTTCTTTTTCTTGTCCTGAGCTACTACTAGGTGCTCTCTAATGCGAGCAACCTGTTGCTCCATATCTTGAAGCATTTCGGGTCCAAGCATAACTCTGTCCTCAAGACAATCCCAATTGAACAGGGTCTGACAAGGACGACCATATAATTCCTAAAAGGGAGCCATACCACTCAGACTATGATATCCATTATTATAAGAAAACTCCACTAGATGCAAATAGTCCTCCCAACACGACTGTTGATCCATCACGTACATATGGAGCATGTCCTCAAGAACCTGGTTGACTCCCTTAGTCTAACCATCTGTTTCAGGATGGTAGGTAGAATTGAAGTTCAGTTGGGTCCCTAAGGCATGCTGCAAGGATGTCCACAATGCAAAAGTGAACACCAGATCTCTGTTGGAAATAATCCTTTGCGGAATTCTGTGCAATCGAACAATATCTTCCATGAATATTTTGGATACTGAGGAAGCAATATAGGAAGATCAGAAGGGAGAGAAGTGTGCCACCTTGGTCAACCTATCTACAGTGACCATGATAGCATTGTGTCGATGAGAAGACATAGGAAAACCCACAATAAAGTCCATCGATATGATATCCCACTTCCATTCAAGAATGAGACGAGGCTATGAAAAACATGTGGGATGCTGGTGTTCTGCCTTAACTCTCTGACATTCCAGACATCTCGCCACAAATTCTGCAATAACTCTCTTCATGCCAGCCCAAAAGTATAGTGAACAAAGGTCTGCACACATCTTCTTGACTCCCAGATGAGCAGAATAGGGAGTCTGATGTGCCTCTATCATGATTAGGGTACGAAGACCCTTTGCAAGAGGTACATAATTTTGAACCATATATCGCAAAAGGCCATTTTATTTCAAAGAATAACCATCAAACTTTCCCTCCAGAGCCCTATCTGACTCAATTTCTAACTTCACTTCCTGATACCAGCTATCTATAGGAAGCACTGCAAGGATTTGGCTCCTCAAATCCACATCAAGATTTACTACAGATATCTCATGCCTCCACCAACTTAGAGCATCTACCACTATGTTTTTCTTTCCCTGGATGTATTTAACCTCAAAATCATATTCGCAAAGAAACTCCATCCATCTCCTCTACCTAGCATTCAGGTTCAGCTACGTAAAGATATATTGCAAGCTACGATGATCGCTATGTATCTCGAACCGATGCCCCAATAAAAAGTGTCTCCATCTGACAAGGGCATGCACAACAATGGCTAACTCCAAATCATGTGCAGGGTAATTCAGCTCATGATCCTTGAGCTTGTGGGACTCAAATGCAATCACATGACCTTCTTGTATCAAAATGACTCCTAAGCCTTCCAAGGAAGCATCTGTACACACCATGAATTCCCTAGTAGGATCAGGAACTGCTAGGATCGATGCACTGGTAAAATTTTCCTTAAGGGTCTGGAAAGCTAATTGGCACTGTTCTGACCAAACAAATTTTTTCCCTTTTCTTTGAAGGGAAGTGATGGGGTGTGCAATCCTTGAGAAGCCCTGAATGAACCACCGATAGTAGCCCACTAAACCCATAAAATTGTGAATCTCAAGAGAATTTGTGGGTGTAGGCCATTCAACGATGGCTTGAATATTTGAAGGATCCATATAAATACCTTCACTAGAGATGACATGACCCAAGTATTTCACTTCAGTCTTATAGAACTCACACTTCGCTAGATTAGCATACAACTGATTGTCTCTCAAGCACTACAACACCTGTCTCAGATGTTCCTCGTGCTCCTCCATAGATTTTGAGTAAATTAGGATATCATTGAGGAACACTAGAAAAAATATATCCAAGTAGGTACGAAAGACTCCATTCATTAGGGTCATGAAGGTTGATGGTGCATTTGTCAACCCAAATAGCATAACAATGAATTTGTAATGCCTATACCAAGTGGGAAATGCGGTTTTGTGAATATCAGCTTCGACTATCCACAATTGATGGTATCCCAATTTAAGATCAATCTTTGAGAATACGTGAGCCCCCTTTATCTAGTCAAATAGGTCATCAATTCTTGGAAAAGGGTATTGGTTCTTCACCATCACTTTGTTTAGCTATTTGTAGTCAATGCATAAATAGAGGGAACCGTCCTTCTTCACAAATATCACTGGTACTACCCATGGGGAAACACTAGGACAAATGAACCCTTTTTCCAATAACTCCTCCAACTGCAATGGATCTCCTGAATTTTTTGTGTTGTCATCTGATATGGAGTCCGAGATATAGGTTCAGCTCTGGGTACCAAATCAATTATGAAGTTGATGTCATGCTTTGGTGGCATCCCCGAAATTTTACTCGAAAAAACATCTACAAATAGAAGAGGATAGTCATCTAATGACACCTCTTGACTTTCTCCCAAATCCAAGTCATTGACTAACACAACAAACAACTGACAACCTCGACGATAACACCTCTTTAGTTGCATAGCAGAAACCATTCGTAATGAGATGAGTCTCTATATGCTAACAATGTCAACTTCATTACCTAAATCATCCACACATTGCACAACCTTGCGGTGATAATCTATTATAGCTCGTGAGATTTCAGCCAATCCATACCTAAAATGACATCATAGGAACCAAGAGGCAGGATTCAGAGGTCCATTGTAGACACCAATGACCCAATTTTTAAACTACAGCCCTGAACAAGCGATTCAACTGCTACCCTTACCCCGAAGGCCAATTCAACTTGCCACTTAACACCTTTCCTTGCTGCCACCAGCCTACAATGCTCTACTACTGAAGGAGAAATGAATGAATCTGATGCACCAAAATCAAAGAGAATAGAAATAATAGTGCATTGTAACACACCTGATGACTCAACCACGGTGCCCTGATGATCAGTTTGACAGTTGTCAACCATCACAAAAACTCGATGTGATCTTCCCGCATCGCCCACCATCGGCTCGGACGTGGCTGGTCTCTGACTAAAACCTGTAGTCTTCCTCTGTGGACATTGTCTAGAAATATGTGCTTGTTGTCCGTAGGAGAAACAACTTGTACCCCGACCAAAACCTTTGCCACCCGACGGTGCATTAGATTGCTAAAAACTGTCTTGACTAGGGGCTGACTGAGAACCCTGTGCAGGATGCTCAAAATGGTCCTACCAAGCTCGATGCTAATTCCGATTTCTTCTGGCCTAAGACCTGCCACTCTGCTGAGACTGAGAGTTTTTGTGCTTAAGTTGTGAAAGTTGCTACTGCTATTGATCGCCTTTAGAAGGCACACAATGACTCCTAGAAGACCCTGAAGCTTGAGCCTATCCACCTTGAGAACCAAAACCAAATGTAGGTGCACTACCAATCTGCACACTTGTGTGACCTCCCCAAGCCATGGCCAAGTTTTCCTCTACCCGACAAGCCTTTTCAACAACTACCTCCATCATCTTTGGCTCAAAGACCCATACTCTGCCACTAATTCAGGCATTTAAGCCCCTAAAAAAATGTTGTACTAGCATCGCCTCATCATTTCCAATTCCTGCATACTGTTTCAACTTATAGAATCAGTGCTCGTACTGCTTAATGGACATTTCCATTTGTCTCAACTCATGGAATTCATCTACCCGACATTTTCTCCATTGGTCAGAAAGGAAACAGGCCCTGAATCTCTCCACAAATAGCTCCCAAGTCACAACATTAATGTCCAGGTACAATTTCTACTCTTCTAGGTGCCACCAAGTGGATGCAAAGCCTCTAAGGTGCATGATGGTGCACCTAGCCTTAGTATTATAGCCATATGGGTGCATAGCAAAGCACCGATCTAGATCGATCAGCCATGTCTCTGCCCCCAGTCCTTCACTAGTACCATCGAATGTGGGGTGATGAGCTCTCAACAAGTCTCTCATGTGACCCACCACTACGACATCTTGCTCTGCTGATAATTCTTTTTGATTCAGAGACATCTCTCTTTCTCTCTCTAGCCGATGCTCCTCCTCCGGCCTAGGGCCTAAATGGCCAAGGATCTCCTCAAAAAGGTGTCACAACTACCCTCCTTCCAGACCCAGCTGCTCCAAGTTTTGTCCCCTGCCTCCCAGATTTTTTTGGGAACTCTGATGTTCCTCACATTTTGAATCATGGGAGCTCAGAGAAGACAAACTTTGGTGGTTGGCTCTGCAGCCCTCGACCTCTTCCACGGACTCAACTTCTACCCCGAGGCATGTTCCTGCAGAACATTAGAGGGGAACATGAGAGATCAAGAGTTAAGCACAAAGGTTAACCTAATGGGAACAACTAACCTAGAGTACCTAGAGTTGTAAACCTTGGCTCTGATACCAATGTGTAACTCCCCGCCATGCTGACCCCAAAGGACAACTAAAACTAAAAAAATACCACACAATTTTTGTTTTTTAAAGTGAGACATTACATAAGATGTACATGTACA
Organism: Sequoia sempervirens; assembly: GCA_007258455.2. Lineage (NCBI taxonomy): Eukaryota > Viridiplantae > Streptophyta > Pinopsida > Cupressales > Cupressaceae > Sequoia > Sequoia sempervirens. The sequence continues at coordinate 343,759,482 of VDFB02270651.1, read as the reverse complement.
TACATTACATGTAAGCAATTATATAATTATAATATCAACTACATCCTCTGAGGTACACGTGACGACATTACAAAACCTAAAATCATACCATAATGATAACAAACAAATTCAAGATTACAATATAAACCATGATATAGTATACGTTTAAAATAACCATACATTCATTATAATCCATCAATTAAGAAAACATCCATAGAGGATAACTCAACATAAACAAGATTAACTTAATATCATCATATGAATTTAATGGAGCATATTTCCATAGATACAACACATCAAATAATGGCTACCATGAATCATTAACCACATAAGGGCTACAAAGGCAAAATAATACATTACATCCATTTCAGGAGTACATATGCACATCTGTGCTTCCTGACACATAGATGACATGATACATCAAATACAAGAATGATACATAAATGAACATGGTATAATTGAATTGTGGTGAAGCTATGGATCCTCTATAATGACATGAACTCCGCACTTCACAAACACTAACTGGGAACCCATTGGGGTGCAAAGCACATTCCACCTAACCACGTGGACCCGAAGGCCCACCCCCCGTGCTAGGAGTTGACAAGAAAGACCCACGACCACAACACCAAACCACAAAGAACAACAAGAACATAACAAACAATGATCTCAATGACTACTTATAAGAATACTGCTTCCAGAGGCATACAAAGGAAATAACAAGGGATACTACAAGAGAGAGTGTCATCGCACGATCCTATCATGGGTTATCCTAGCTGCCTCTCAATAGGCGCCGACCCCCATCTATGGTTATCCTAGCTGCCTCTCACTAGGTGTCGGCCCCATAGGCTGACACGTGCCGGACCACTAGCCTCTCATGAGGACGAGGTAGCGATCTTTTTGAACATGGCCTTCTCAACCCACCCTTAGTCTACAGAAGCACTAATGACAAGGGTGAGGAATCTTATTTATCTTTAGTTAATGAATTCCTACCCAAACCCACTAGTTCATTTTGTTAAGTTTTCACTTATTTAACCAACTCTTCAATCTGTTATCTAGGCTACCCCTCTATGTGTTGACCCCCATGAAGAGCCACTCTCCCTACTAGATTTGAAACAAAACTAACAACACCAAGGTGTACCAACACACAAAAAACCAAAAATCACAAGTCTGAGTACAAATGCAAGGCATGGACCATCTCGCCAAACAACCATAACAAGAGGCAAAACAACGAGACAAGGTAACACTCACAAGAGTGGAAACCAAAAATGCAAATCAACGACTCATAAAGGTCAATCATGGAAATCCACATAAAATAGTTTTTCCCATTGCCCCTGGAAGTTTATAGAGAAATTACCCATAACTCCTAGTGGAAAGTAACTTAAAGCTACGGGTTCCCAACATGACTATACATTACATCGCTTCAACTAGAAAAATAATATAAGAGGAAAGTGAAATCAACATGAAACCACAACATCCATCTTAAGGTATTAATTTCAATGAGCATTTAGAATAATTCATATAGCTATCTAAACATATTCAAGAATAATTAAATATCCACTCACTTTAAACGTAATGACAATAAAATATCACCTAATAACTTTTAAGATTATTAAATAATCAAGGATCACAAATTTTACTTTATTTACACATCCATGTTGAAATCATTGAAATAAATAAAGAACTATGAAATATTATAGTATTTAAACCAATAGATTTCTCTTAAATTATGATTCCTAACATATATATTTGTTTACTCAAAAATAAATAAATAAATTTAATTAAGAAGCACAACGAATACCCAACTATATATTTTGTAGAAACTAATTTCTCTAAATTTATGATTTTTAACATATACATCTGTTTACACAAAAATAAGTAATTAATTTTAATTAAGAACAACCTTCAGTTATTTAATTTGCATTATAATACAATCAAATTACTCTTTTTAATTCTAATTCACGAGTTACTTAATGACTACATGCATATACCATTAAATATTTATTATATGTACTTACATTATAATTTAAAATGACCTTGTAAATAAAATCTTGATCACCCTATTGGTTGTTTTATGATAGAATAGAGAAACAGAGTAATACTTAATAGCCAATGATTTAAATATATGTTCCATTACATTAATATTTTCCTTTAATCTGTCAATGAAAAATTAGCATGTCCCAAATCATAAAGAACCAACATTTAAAATAACACATTTCATAATCTACTCATTCGAGTATAATTAACCTCCTATTATGAATATCTAAAAAAGAAAAAAAGAAAATCAATCAATTAAATTAAACTTTACCACTCTAAAAGTAATAAACAAATTGCAGTGAATTGTCCCATTTTAATATTTAATCTAATTCATGAATCAATTAAATGTAACAACTTTAAATGGATTGGACACAATTAGATTTCATAATGAACTAAGTACATATTTTACCCGGATAAGTTACTTAGCCCATATATATATATATATATATAAATGCCCATTTACTCAAATGTGACCACAATAAACTTCACTAAAGCAAAATTTTAAATAATAATAATCAATTATATTTTATTCATTCATTTGTTACAAGAAAATAGTCATATTTGAAATAAATCTACACACATTCTTTTACACAAAATTTCTCTTTATTCTAACACATGATATGATTATATATATATATATAGACTTAATTTAGTTAGAGAATTTACTGCTTTAATTATACCTTACAAAATGTATCTCTATGGTTTCACGGATATGGATAAAAACAAATTAACAATGCAATTAACATTATGTCATTAAAAATAAAGCTAACTATCAACTATTATGAACACCAAAAACAAACAACACTAAATACCCACATCAAATTAAAATACTCAGAAGCACCCTTGGATATGGATAAAGAGTGAGTACTTTCAGAAGAAACCAAATGCAACAAACAAAATAGAGTAAGGTTCAAATAAAGATGAATGCCTAATGACATCAGGAAAGATGCGTTTTGAGGACCTTCCCTCCTGTAAACATTTTAAAATACAATGACCAAAAACAACACGCCATTCAAGGACTAAAACCCAAACCATAAAATATATGCCAAAGTATTAAAATTAGATAAAATCCCACATCCAAACACATTGGGTATGGCATACTCAACGAACTAGGTCAGATGCAAGCCTTAGGTTAATTTGACAAAAAAAAAAAGAATCCCCTCAATTGAGACAATTGAACAAACGATTATCCATTAAGGGAGAATTTACCAAAAAAATATAAAAAATTAAAAAAACATTAATATATTACAGAGTAAATCTTTTTGTGTATTATAGTATACAACTCTAGAGCCCTTAGAAAATTTTTAGCCATCTAGTCTTTAGATCATTTCCTATTGGACCATTATTTGGCACCCAACAACCAAAAAGAATCTAATTTTGTCATCACTAAAAATCATTCAACGTCCAACTATGTGCAAAAAGAAACAATTCTTTTATAACATTAATTTGGATTCCATGAGAATCCCATTAAATGAATTGTGACAAGAAAGATGTTCAAATTGAGATAGGGGAAGATGAGAAAAACTTACTACCTATTTGAATATAACTTACCAATTGGGGAAGCTGAGGATGGTTAAGTGAATGGAGAGGGAGAAGAATAAGGCGATGGCTGCAAATATAATTAAGCTCAGGAGATTTAATGAATAAGTGACCAAAATGGGAAGAGGAAAATTGGTACGTGGGAAAAAAAAATATTAAACACCAGATGGAGATTGGAAGTTAATAACACATATTGGAGAGTGGACAAGGGGCGAACTCATAAATGAGTCACTCAAGGAGCAAGAATAAACTGGGCTGGAAAAAGTGTAAGAGAATTGACACTCTCTGCAGGGGTCGGTCCAGAAGGTTAGTGCAACATCATGATAACAAAACATGCACATAGGCTAAAGATTCATTATATGATCCCCTAAGAGAATCGGTCCAACTAGGGGTGTGATTAACACTCAAAACAACCATAAATTTAAATCAATATTAACATAAACCATTACCACATCTGCGCAAATAATTCCATATGAAGAATTTAGAATCTTAAGGCGTAAGGTGAGAAATAATTAAGGGATAACCAGTCTAGACAAAATAAAATGCCATATAGGTTTAATGGAAAAGAAAATTCCGGAAAGCCAAATGCAACCAACCTGGAAAATGATGTTTGAAGGTGGAGAGGGCAGGTTGAGTTGAATCCAATAGCTTCTTCCAAAATTCTCTCAGCTGTAAAAACAATTTTAACTTCTTCTTTTTTAACCAGAGCACCATCCGAGTTAAATTTGTTTTTGTAAAAAATTTGAATGTTCCTTTTCCACCAGATTCCCCAAAATAAATTAACGTAAAACTCTATAGTTTTTTCGATAAACCAAGGGATAGATGGCAATTTTCCTAAATCATTTTCCCATTTCCGAGAGTGCACCCGTCAATTCACTTTTTTCTTGGTTTACCACTTGTAGGTTAATCTTTACATTTTCATTAATTAAGAAACCTAACTTCCACTATTAAATTTAATAATCATACTGTTACCGTAAATCCTTTTAATTTTTAATTTTTGAAATTTATCATTTTCCAAAGTATAATATCCATTTTGATATTTTATTAAATACCTCTTTATCCAAATATTTTAAATTTATAATTAAATTGCATTAATAAATGGATTATTAATCCATTATATTAAATTTAAAATAGACATTATTTATAAATGCAAATTAATGTTTTATTTACATATTCATCTTTAATATAGTAATAATATAAACTATTAAATCATTAACCCCTTTGAATTAATTTAATAATTATTTAATAAAATTCTCTTAATAATTTAATAATTTAATACTTTAATTAAATCAACGTTACAAATACAAGCAATGTGACCCAAAACAATACCTGAATGACAATGAACAATGACCATGCCAAATAATTAAAACACATTAATTAACCAATTAACTTGAACGACAAAATAGAAAAACATTAAATGAATAATTAAAACAAACGACTCAAACAGAGCGATACCAAAACAAGGACGAGGTCGCAAATAGACGACGTCGTCAACACAAAATGATGGGGTGATGAACTAGGACAAGGTACTTCTTGTTAACTCAGGTTTCCACATCATACCCATTGGGCTTATAGGGCACGCTCAAGCCTGACAATGCAGGTGGAGTCGGTGGCTGGTACCTGCATCCTGCACCAAACCAACGTCAACAACATATATATCCAATAGTAAGCATACGATGAGAGGGAGTCGTAGCGTAGCAGGGTGCTCACAGACGAGCGATGCTACACAATCCCCTCACCTGACTCCAAACAAAAACACATTATCATAATATCATGAAGCAAGCATTAATCAATTTACTTAAGCACATAATACTGCATCTAGATGATAAGCATAACCAGATAAATACGAACACCATGCATCATCATATCATCAACATCATAAAATAGTACCATGAGAGTCCAAGCAAAAAACAAAAGTCAAACTAGTGAAACAATCACCATCATAGTATCAAGTCCACAACAAAACATGAGAAGAGTATCAGAAAATGACAACAACACGAGGGGTATTACATATACCATTGGCTATCCTTGCATCACCATATTCTATGGTGATTGGTATGTGAGAATATTACATGTGGTTGAGTCTGGGGAGCTCGTGGTACAAATGTCTAACCAAAAAACTATGGTGGAGAAGAACTCGTGGAGGAGATTTGCTACTACATTTTTGTTGGAGAAAACTGCTGCAATATGCATGTTCTCTATTTTAATCCGCAATTATAACAAAGTCATTTTTAACCTATGGATGGCATTCAAGGCTCTATGTAAGCCTCTATATTATAGTTTATTGGCCATGAGCCAAAACAAACTAAGCTATTTTGTACCCAGAATTTTATGTTTGTTATAAGCACGACCTCTATTTATGGTCTGCTGAAAATAACAAGAGCAGATTATTATATACACAAATTACTGTGTGTAGATTATTGTATGCATAATTTTGTATTACTTCTTTGATAAATGAAATAGTGTTCCTTCTGATAAACCCAATGTAAGAAAGCATTTATTTTGTCCACCACACGAACCATGGAGCAAGGGCCCACTCTTTGGTGAAGCACAATGATATTTATTTATTTATGTTCTATTTTCTATTAATGTGTTTATGTTACATTTTAGATTAATGTTTCTAATTAGAGTGTTTGAAGGAGATTTTAGAGTGTTTGATTTTAAAATTATTAATTTGATGTTCTTTCATTCTACTAATAAACTATTTGTTTTGTTGTTTATGTTATGGATTGTTGTTATTATTATCATTATTACTATTGTTCCTGTAGCCAAGAAGTGGTAGTTCTTGCCACCAGAGTTGTTTTGATTTGCAATAGATTTATGTTTATAGGTTTATTTTTCTAGTTGCATTTCATCCCCACTCAACTCATTATCTTCATCCCTTCGACAGATAGCCACAATACCTTTGAAAATTCTACGATCCTCGGATTGAAATTTAGGAACAAACTGAGGAAGTTAATGCAAAACTTTTATAGCAATTTGATCCCAAGTCCTGATCCACAGTTTTGTCCATCAGTAGGTATAAGTCTATTTATGACTACCATTTTGTGTTCTGTAATCATTTTCAAAATAATATCAACACATCCTTTCCATTTTATCTCCTTAATTTGTTGGGAAATTTGATTAAGGAAAGAAAAAATTCTATGAACATGGTTCCCCTTTATCAACGATTAATTCTCTTGGTCGTTAAGCATATGAATTCTTAGAATCCTAGTATAAAAATCCTTGGTGGTAGTGGTATTTCTAGAAAGGAGGGTGAATGTAGGGTGGTGGAATTTTTTAACACCTCTTATGGTGAGCCCACATATCTTGAGAAATGCTCTTAGGATGATTATAATGAAGGGGGAACTTGGTGATGCCTCAAGGGAGTCCAACTCTATGGATATTGAATATTCTATAGACCTAGATTATAAATAATTTGAGTATGTTACTCCTAAGAGTTAAAATAGAAAGATTATGAGGGAGAATACAAAGCCTAGAATTAACACTAGAAATAAGGTTAACATGAAAAATAATATTATGTGGCATGATGATTTTGAGGTAGGGGAATAATTGTCAAAGAAAGAGGGGCTCTAGAAAGGTATAAAGGATTTCCAAATAGAGGATCATAGAGCGACCAAGAAGGGGAAAACCTTCATGCTTGAACCTTCTATAGGGGTTTCCTTCCTTGGGATCTCAAACCTTGCCCCAAACATCCCTAGATATGTTTTATATTCTCATAGCCAATGATTCATATAGAGAGGAGTTATTTGACATACTAAGTACAAACAAGGAAGTTGTAACTTCCCAACACACTATGAATAAATGGTTATTGATCAAATCAATATGAAGTTGGAAATTTTATTCATAAGAAAATGGGTTGTCAAACTCAAATGCAGGGGGAGGATGACACTAGAATTATTCAAGGATGGGAAGCTATTCCCCAGATGAAAAAAATGTGAAATATTTATCTAATATAAAAATGATAATATGATCAACTTGGTTGATGTGAAGAATAAGAAATGGTAGCACTTTATTAAACTTATCAATCTTGAAAAGGAACTCACAACCATTAAAGACAATCTCAACCATGTAGTCCAAGTTGACAAATACACTATTTAGAACAATGTTGCAAGTATCAGCATTCTTATAGAGAAATTGAAGGATTTGCATGAGGACCATGTTATTCACATCACCAATGATAAAGTAGTTCTTGGGGAAAATAGAGAGAAGTTGGGTCCTAGTATCACAACTAGAGCTATCAAGAAGAAAATATCCAAAGAGGAAAGAAAGGATTTATTAGAATTTGTAAAGTTACATGAGAATTCTACTAGCAAGAACTAGAGGTTGCAAAAATTCTTAAGGGGATGTAATTGAGGTTTTATCTTGTTGTCTCCTTTTTGTGTCCACTGGTCTATGTTGCTTTTATTTTTGGATGTTTAATAGGGGTCCACTGCTATGAATGGTTTGTTGTGTTTTGACCTTGCTTTGATTTCCTCTCTTGTTAGCGTAAAATGTTTCAAGGCCCATTCAAAATTTAATTTAAATTCTTAATAAAAATATATTATTTGAAAGGGTTGGTTTGATGAAGAAGGAAAAAACCTTTAAATTATGGGGACATGGTCATGTGTGCAATTCTATCTAGGGGATAGAACCACAATCATGGTCTAGTATAGAAGGGGAAAATCCTAAAGGGGAGAAGACCAATCTTCTTTTTAGCTAAAGGATATCAATTATAGATAATGAGTTTAAGGATGAAGCTAGCTTACGAGCAATATCAAACAACTTAAGTATTAAGATAATGCACTTATAATAAGGTCAAAGTGAGTGTAAAATAAGAAGATAAAATTAGGGATGTATGTATATACTTTTCTCCTTTAAAGTGACAAAGTACCTAACCCTAAATATCACTTGATTGATATAGTCTAAATTATCATAGCTTCAATATTTAGGGTACACAATCAAAGATGGAAAAGACAATTGTCTTGTTGAATTCTTCAAAAGGAATCTTAAAAATTCATAAGTGAGTGTGAAATTCTCAAGTGCTTTAAGAGTTTTCATGTCCTAAGTTTATACTAATGAAAAACCATCCCCATCTCTTAAAAATCTCCCTCACCATTAATATATATTCCTCTTCTATATTTAGATGTATTAATGTCCTTAAAATATATTCTAATAAAAAACCATCCCCATCTCTTGGAAATTTCCTTTTGAAACATTCATTAATACCTTTCAATCCCATCAACAAGATTGAAAATATTTGTTAGAAACATTCAGTAATACCTTCCAATCCCATCAATAAGAATTGTTTGTTCATAAGTGTATCCATGTCCTTAAGCTTATAGTAATGACAAGCCATCCCCTTCTCTTAAAAATATCTCTTACCATTAATACCTCCCTCTCATATATTTTAAGTTATATGTATCTTTAAATTTATACTAATGGTAAACCATCCTCATATTTTATAAATCTCCCTATGAAATATTTATAAATACCTTCCAATTCTACCAACAAGAATTGTGTGGTCATAAGGTGATAGCAATTTGTTTGTGGCGTGAGCTTCTAGGAAAGTTTACCATAGAAAGATGATTTTTTTGGAGGATTTTATATCATCCACAAGTTTTTCTTCCTATGTAATATGAGAGCACAAGAATACACAAATACCTCTTTGACTGAGAGCCAAGAACTAAAGGATATCCATTTGAACAAATTCACCCAAGATTTGATCATGACCTCGTCATACCTATAGGGATTTGAACCTTGATGGATGACATAATCAAGAAACATTCCATCACTTTCATAAATTGTACCGACCAATTAAACCACAACCCTTTAATAAAAGACATTTTTTAGAAACAAGAAACAAAAATAATTTGTATATACCTACTTTGGTTCAGTATACAAAGTGGTAGAGCCTATAAAGATGCAAACTTGAGAAATCTGAAAGATAAACAAGTTTAAGATAATAAAAGAATACCATCAAATGCAATCTATAGGTTAGTGATACAAACTCATAGGAATTGTTGTGAAAGGGATGTAAAGAGGAAATTACAAGTTATTTGACACATATATAAGTTTATGGTATGTGGGTGATAAATTTTTTGGTTATTGAAGGTCTTGTTTAGTGAATTTCACAGTGAGTAGTAGTTTTAAGAGCGTTGAACAATGAATTCTCAATGAGATCTGCATGATAGGGAATCCTACAATATGTTATGATATTGGTGTGTTAGCTAAAGAACAAACTTCATAAGAGGACAATCATCATAGAAAATGAGAGGTTAGTCACTAAGACACAATGCTATGAGGTTGATGACATGTGAAGACATAGTCCATACTAGTCATTGTCACTGTCAAGTAGCATATGGCAAGGAGAACATGACAAAGATAGCTATCTAAAGAGGCATGAAGATAATGATCTAGGTATATGACAATAGAAGGCTGTATTTTGACATATATGAAGACCAAATAATGATAATATATTATGACAAAAAATATTGTAATGATAGTACAAAAGGTTGCATCTAGAACACACACATAGTGATAGGATTATTGCATTTCAAGATAAGTGGTGAAAAAAATCATAGACTTGTAGAGTATATGCTATGATAGGATAGTATATGATGGGGAAATCTATAAGATAGTCAGTAATGGAAAGTGGTATCAAGTGTGACAAGGTTTTGATAAAACATATAAGGGTGGAAACTCAAAAGACACAATCCTATGAGAATCATAACCTAGAAGATGGTCCATAATTTGTATTTAAACCACTACACGCCTATTTGTGACCATACAATAGAGGGTTGGGATATAATTGATAAGGTACAATCATGATGATCTTCTTGAACCATTCTTATGATAGAGACAAGAAACAAGGAGTTTGATAGCATAATGGTGAACTAAAGACTTTTTGACAAGTCTTCAAAGAAAAGATAACATTAAGGAAATTATTCAAGAGCCTTATCCAATGCCACAAAGAGACTTGTTTCCCTTCAAACTTATTCAAATCATATACTATGTGTATGCTAGTGGTAGTTGAGGAGAATAAGGGTCAGTTAGGGTAGTTAAGACACTTTTAACAATAGTTTCCAACATCTTGCAAGCATCTAGGATATAAAGGTTGTTGATTGGAGCTTTTTTAGGAGCATCCAAAGGAGATAGTGTTGAAAGTTTAGGGAGATTGTTGGAAGAATTTCATTGATGATGTTGTTTGGAAACATGAGCATGGAAGGTATACAACGATGCATTATAGTGTTGTCATTGATGTCAAAATTGTAAATTATGTGAAGATTTTAGTTGCAGATCATTTTGATTAGTTTTAAAAGGTTTTTGAGTTGTTGAGGAATACATCTTTGCAAGATGGTTTGATCCAAAAAAGTAAGTTGCGTGGGAAATTGACTAAGTGTCAGTTCAACTAATTCAAGGTAACAGTGCATCTATTTTTGGGTCCGCACCACTCCTAAAATAAAGTATTCACTCTACACTTCTAACATTATTTTACTGGATGTTAGATGTATCTAATTTCAAGTTTTCACCACGTTTTGACAAGTGGATTGGAAGATATGAGTAACAAAAGTTGATCTAGAAAATTACATTTATTCTCTGTATAGTGCATTTGTGTGGGAGAGTTTGCACTTCTCTGTGGATAAGTTTTTGGCTTTACAAATTTAAGGAGATGTTGTTAGATGGCATTTTTGTAGGAATTCCAGTTGGTTGTGAGTTTTGAGGTCCACATGTCCACATGTGCATACACAGTTGAAGGATTTTGTTATTTGGTCTTATATGGTGCCAACCTAACAAGTTTAAGGGTATGCGAAGGTTAAATAAGTGTTGTAGTCTTATGCGGGATCTATTATAGGTTCATACTGACCTAGTTTAAGTTATTTTGAGATTTGAATTGTGGTGCATATTATGGATGAAATTTTTTTGAGCCAAAAAGTCATATTTTGAGTGTTCATCTAATTAGGATGACCTAATTGATGTTAGAGTTGAAGCAAACATATACGTTAGATATTTTTTATGTTTGGAAGTATGAGATGAACATGTGATGTATAGTGCAAAGATCCTGCATGTGAATATTATCAAAGTAGTGAAAATTTAATTGTGAATGTTGAGTATAAGATTAAAGTGACGTGAATGCAGAGTGTAACACCTCTCTAACCCCAGCCTAGGTATGATAGCATTTTAATTTTGATTTGATATTCTAAATGTTAAATGTTATAATGAGATTAGACATTGATGAGTATGGGAAAGGTTATCATGATTAGTTACTTTTCTTGATTACATGCGTATATGTTTATATACTGTTATCATTGCTTTTGTATGATTATGGACAAGAAAGGGATGATGTCATAACACTCGTATCTGAGAGGCTTACAATATCACGAACCTCTTCTTGATGATTGATGTTGCTTTGACTATATGATATATGTTAAATGCACATGTACTTTGACGTGTAATTGGAGTGATGCAGGTACTGAGTATCGATTATGTCTGGATCCACAGGCCTGAGTGTACTTATATTCCCTGATGGTGGTTACTAGAGGTAGTCACAAGCCAAATGTCCCCTACCCTAGCCCATTGTACCTTGTTAGTGTAGTGTTCCCGTATTATTGTCTTATCGTCTGATTACCTAACAGTAACGTCTAGAGCACCTTTCTGTCATATGTGGTTTACTAGTATGTCTCATTGAGGTATTTTGTCTTGCTTTTCGTTAATATTTTATGTGGCTATACATTTTGGTTTTCAGTGTTGTGATATGGTATTTTATAGTGTTTTATTGATTGGAGATTCAAATGGTTATATCCATGCGATTTTAAATATGTTATTTTAAATCATTTTTATTGATCATTCGAGAGAATGATATATCTCATTTGGAAATTTTTAAATAATTTTATTAATCCATTTTGTGAGCTCTCATAGTCTTATTTAAATCCTTTTTGGGGGGAAGCTTTATGTATTTTAATGTTGAATATTTAGTGACTTTAATTAATTGTTTTTGGGAGCTTTAATAGCTTGTCTTATAAAATGCCTTATTTCATTTTTATTGTTTTGGGAGAAAATATAAAAGGGAAGAAAGTTTTGCTTTGGGATATAATTTCTTTTTGGAGGAGAATAAATTCCCTATTTTTGAAGGAGAAGGAAAACCCCCACATATTGGACAGCTAAGTTGGGGAAGAAACATGGAAATTTTCTGAGAAGAAATTTGTGGGTATTGGATTGTTGAATTCAGTGTGTCATTTCCTCCTTGCTATCCCATTTTGGAACCCAGACTTGCTTTACACTTAGAGCATTCTCTCATTTCAATTTTGGGGCAAATTTGAGGTATTTTTCTGTGGTTCTAGAATCCCTTAAATTTCTAGTGGTATTGAATGTGATTTAGCTTGGGAATGGTAAGCTTTGTATTTTCCTATGGCAAATTTATTCCTCTGCTATCCCATTTTGGAACCCAGACTTGCTTTACACTTAGAGCATTCTCTCATTTCAATTTTGGGGCAAATTTGAGGTATTTTTCTGTGGTTCTAGAATCCCTTAAATTTCTAGTGGTATTGAATGTGATTTAGCTTGGGAATGGTAAGCTTTGTATTTTCCTATGGCATTTATTCCTCTGTTATATTTGTGAATACTTTGGAGATGAATAATGTGTGTTTTGGATTCAATTTGTTGTTCTGTAGTTTTTTTATAAGGAAAAATTTTGTGCATTCTTGTGAATCTAAAATGGGTCTTTGTCAAATTTGATTTTTGCGCACTCATTTTATTTCTCTTTTTGCCCAATTTGTTAAAAAATGTTTTTCTTTGTTGCTCATTAACTGCCTGTTAAAAATACAAATTAAATGCAGATTTCATGTAGAAATTCCCAAATCTCAACTGGGTCTTTGGCAGATTTGAATTTTGGAAACTTTCATTTTTGGTCAAAATTTGTGCCTACTTGTTAAAACACATTTTTTTATGATTCTCTTTAACTAGTATTTATAAATTCAAAATAAAGGTGGATTCCATGTAGAAACGCCCATATCTCAACTGGGTTGTTATCCAATTTTTAATTTGGGCACTTTCATTTTATTTTTATGTTTTTGCCCAACATGGCTAAAATGACTTTTTTTTAACAACACCTTAGTTTTTGTCATAAAACTATAAACCAGAGGTGGAATCCATCTAGAAACGTCAAAATATGAACTGGGTCAAGCTCCGATGTTAGATTTGGGCACTTTTAATTTTTATGAAATTTCTGTCTTTTTCTCATGCGTTTGAACAACTGAAACCGTGTTTTGTGCCATTGTCACTTAGTAGATTTTATCTGATTTAAAAGTGATTTTGCGAGATGATTTAATGAGTTTTATACCAATTATATGATTGGTTCTTTTATGAAGTTAATGGTGAATGTTTGAATGTATTTGATCTACTTGTGAGTGTATGAGATCAGCTATTTGAATGATTTTACAATAATGTTTGTTTGGCTGTGTTAAATGGTTTCAATGATGGTTTTAGTGGTTTTTCCATTGTTTCACATTTTCTACGGGTTCCTTGTTTGGTTAAACAAGATGAGATTAGATCTAGGTATTTAGAGTGGTCTTATGGAGTGGCTCTCTACGGGCCTGGGGCCCACAAGTGGCTGCCAAGGGTACTAGTAGCAGAGTTATTGTAAAAAAATGTTAACTAAAGAACAACAATAGGGTAAAACAATTATAAGATAATGAGTCCTCGTGCATGGCCTTGAGCACTTGAAAAGGCTAAGGATGCACTCGAGAAGGCCTATCCATCTGTGGGGCCTTGACTTATCCATCGGTAGGGCGTTGATACGGGCATGGTTGAGTCTCCTTGTCTGTATGAGAGGTGTACATGATTCTGTGTGGTGCCATCCCTTCGAGCACACATGATAACATTCCATCCAATCAACACTCTAGTAACTTGTACATTAGTAGTCGTGAGTAGTACCCATCATGTTATTGTATGAGTATATTTAAGTTGTGACATTGGCCTTATGCATTGTATTTTGTGTTTGCTCTATGTATGATGTGAGTGTTGGCCATATGTTTCCCTTGCCTTGTTATTTCTGCTTGAACCTTGTGAGTACCTCCAAGCACAATGGGGTGGTGTCTTTTGAGTCCACATGGTAGGGAGGCGTTGCCACCCCCATTGGGGACCAATGTACAGGTTACTGGAGTGCTAGTTGGAGCTGATCTCTCTTGTACCTGTCTTATTTGTTGATGTATCTTATTCATGGCTATGTCATTGTACTCATGTATATTTATTTATGTGTATATTGTACTCTCTTGAGAGAGAAGATGTAATCATATAAATTAATGAGAATAAATGTGATGTTTTATATTTGGCTTACGAGTTCCGGTGTTGGTATTAGACTCACTTGTATTATGATGATCATTATGGATTTTCCTTCAGAAGATTTCATGCAAAAATCAGAACTTTAGTTGTGTATTTCCTTCATGCAACAGTCTGCAAAGGTTCTGGCGCATCACCACTTTCTATTTGTTGCTCTTTGTTGCTACTGTTAATGTTCTGGCGCATCGAAGCTTTTTGTATGTTGTTATGTGATGTTACAACAGAGTTAATTCTGGAGCACCTACGCAGATAATTTTGAAGCACTAGCGCAGATAATTCTTGAGCACCTACACAAATAATTTTGGAGCATTGGCATAGATAATTCCGAAGCATTGGCACAAATAATTCCAAAGCACCAACGCAGATAATTTCGGAGCAAAATTTTTGGAGCTATTTTGTTTGCTCCTATTTGGATTTTCTCTAGAGGGTAAATCAGTCCCCCCTCATGGTTGTGCATTTAACCATTCTTGGCCTTGTATGTTGTTGATATATCGTTTGGGAAACTTCTTTATGTACAATTTATTCTTCATGTTTTTCAAAATAAAATTATCTTGCCCTCTTTTGGCTCTTACCCTTCGGGGTTGCATAGTAGAATGTTACATTTGGTATCAGAGCGCATTTTCACACACTGGGAGCTCTAGTGTACTTGAGCCTTCTATATTATGTTGTGTTTTTCATGTGGTGTGGGCTTGTTATATTGTTTTCATAGTCTTGTTGATTAGCTTTCATGCCTTAGTATGGTGTATAGATCGTCCTTGTGATGATCTCTTTTGATGTGTTCCTTGTTTCCTTTAGGATGCCTCCTAGGGGTAGATCCAGAGGAAGAATTAGAGGTAGAGCCCATGTTGCAGCATTGGGATCCTTGCTTATGGTTGATACCTGCTTGGTGTGCTATGTGTGGTGGATAGAAACAAGTTTCGTTGTTTTCTACCCCCTTGCATGTCCTGTTGAGGATGAGCCTACCAAGAAGTGTGCTTTGATTGGTCTCATTCTTGTTATGTGGCTCTTTCGTGTATAGGGATGTGGCCCTTGAGTGGTCCCTGAGTGCAGTTGTAGCCCATGTGGTTGCAGTGTGCTTGATGTCTATGTTCCAAGTGCCTATTGTGGTGAGATAGTCATAGGAACTCCTACCTTGAGTGCCTTAGTATGGCGTTTTAGAGGGTTGATTTTCCCAACCCTAGTTTGTGTGGTGGAGGAATGATGCCTCCTAGGTCTTTCCTTACCCTATGAGATTGGAGTGACTCCCTTGGTTGAGAGTCTCCCGAGGTTGAGATTGATTACTTTTCTATATCCTATGTTGTGGGTGGGAATGTTGGACCTTAGCTTGTTGGTGGGTTGCAGGTGGCATGTGATACCTAAAATTACCCTTGCTTGGTTTCTTAGTTCTTGTTGTTGGAAGGTTTGCTTGACCTTGAGGGTGCCAAGAAGTTTTATTTGTGTGTATTCTCTTCTTGAGTCTTGTTGTTTTCATCACCATACAAAATTCTCACTGCATGTCTTCTTGTGCTTAACCTCCTTGTGTTAATGATTGCTAGATTGACCCTATGTGGTTTTAGATTTACTTATGCATGTTATATTGTATTGAGATTATAAAATATGGTAATAGAGAATGAATGATCGTGTTGTTAGTTCATAGAGATTATTGCATGCACTCGTATGATTGATGCATTTGTGTGGAAGTGATTGTGTGATGATGAAACCATATTTGCATTCATGCCTGTGTCAGAATTGTAAATCCCTCTCTCTCCTTCTCTCTCTTCTCATTGGTTTAATGAAGATTCCTATCTTTGAGTGTGTGGTGTATTGAAATCCATGGTATGCTTGTCTCTTATGATCAAATATTTATGCATTCATAAAGGTTTGTTTTATTAGATCAAACCTTGGGTAAAGGACCTAAGTCCCCAAGTTGCATTCATAATCATGGAACATGTATGAATATGAATAGAAAATCATTCTGCATTAAGTAAAAGTTTAGAGAAAAGGGAATAGTGAAACCATTGGCATGTTAATGATAAATGCAAAATGTTAAATGTATGTTGAAGTGATAATATTGCATACCTTGTCTTGAGTAAACATTGTAATGATATTGCACTGTGTATAGGAAATAAATGTGGTTAACACATGTGTGTAGTAAGGTGATTTACCACTTAATAATAGTGAATGTGAATGTGAGAGTTATTATGGCATTGCTGATTTACTCCATGTACCACTGTGATATATTGTATAGATGTTGGGAGTACATGTTCTTGGAAAGTTGGTATTGATCTTGCATATTTAGAGGTGGATAATGGTTTTATTTTGGTAAGAGGAAATTGGAAAAATGCACTCCTTGTTATGTGAACATCCTGTATTAGTGCTCATGTTGAGTGTTGTGAATACCTCGTACTTGCTTTGTGTGCCATGGAATGGTGAGACTATGTACCCATCCATGGGGAATATTTTGTAGTTTAGGTATGTGATTAACCATACCATTATGTGTGCTTGTATGTTTTTTACCTGATTGAGGGTCAACCCACGTGCGGTTGAAATTTATATATAATTAAGAGTTGTCAAAAGTTAGTTTTGTAGAATCTCTTATTTTGGTTCTCTAGTCCGTGATGGGGTAGTAGCAGCCACATAGTTCCTTGGGAGAAGTGTGCAACGTACGCATATTGCAGCACAGAGTGGTCTTAGCTCAACCGATCCCAAAGAAAGTACTCACTACTTCCCCTTATGATGGATTAGGGTACTTGATCCATATGTGCTAGCCTAATCCCCATAGTTTTGTGTACATTAGCATTGGTTTGTTAGTATTTCTTGGCCACCTGTAGGGGCATTGAGCTGGCATTAGCAAGTCAACCTCATCCACATGAGAGGTGAGGCTTGAGTAGCCCCATATTGTTATACTCATATATGCATTATTTATTCTGTATTTGCATGTGTGCTGCCATGATCCCATAGATATGATGCCACACCACATTGATGTTCTGACATAGTGTTGGAGATGATGTGTTGCTGATGGTAGCGATCTGAGCTCGAGGACACGATGCCAGGTTCATAGACGCATGAAGGTGCACTATGAGATTGTGTTATGATAGCCTGCTTGTGTGATGAGCGTAATGGGTCCTCCTACACTTCTAGAGGGACACTCATGTTTTCTCTTGATAGTGTTTGAGTCGGTTAGCATATGGGTATGTCCCAACCATGTATACCTCTAGCTAAGACAAGTACCTGCGTGTGCCTTTTCCATGAGGTATCGCTATGTAGGGTGTGTTCTGCATGTGCCTACTTCTGTGGAGCCACAGACACACTGCCATGTGGCATACATCCAGTATGTGCCTTCTCCAACTGGAGTATGACCATGTCGCGCTAAGACATGATGCGGGATGTGGCCGAGGTGCACATCCCATGTGGACATCCAAGGAGTGTGTGGGCCACTTGGCGAGTCCAGAGTCCATGTTGTGTGACGACACAATGCAGGGTGTAGCCGAGGAGTACATCTCATGCCATGCGGTTGGTGTGCTCACTCCACACCACATGAGGGGCTATTGTGATAGACATTGTTTCCTCCTTCCTCATTTGGTGGCTAGTTTAGTCACATAGTTATGTATTGTGCCATTTCGAAGATTGTCAATATTCTTTTGGTTATTGATGACTTTTATGTTGATTTTGAGGACTGGAAAAAAATTTGATTTATCTTGTTTGTGATGGTTTAGCCACAGATTGTGAAATTTCTTTGCACATAGCCATGGTGGTTACATATGATTTAGTGTTGAAATTGAGTGCATTTCTTGATTTATTGCTGAAATTGAATCTTTATTTGATAATTATTTGTGATATTAGGTGGCTAAACTAGTTTTCTATTTGTTGTTTTCAAATGTTGGTCTTGTGTTGTAAAGTGATTCCTCATCGAGAATGAGATATCTGGACTTGATTGAGTATATACGAGGAAGTAGACACATGGAACCTTGAGGATGGGGGTATGTGAGGCTATTACACAACTAGGATCCACTACCCACCTATGTGTGATGACTATCTCATGGAGGCTAACCTCTTTTTTCAACAAGAGATAGGTGATTGTGGTCTTGTTTGGATGGTCTCATCGTATGTGTGTGGCCTAACACCATCAAACCACTAAGTGTGAGGTATGGATTATGTGAGATGGATATTGGCTCTTAGCTCATGGATTATGTATCATGGATTAGTATGATGCTTACCAGTGTCCGGATGGAACCTTGTGTAGCCTTGTGATGTGATTCCCAGTGATGAATAAGTGTGTATGTATGTATGTATAAAAGAATGTTTCATCTTGGATATGGTTTCATATGAAAAGTTCAAATTTTGGATTATTATGTTTTAGAAAGGGTAAATTGTTATATTTTGTTGAAAATGATGCTAAATATGTCCTAATGTGTGAGATTGGAAGTGTGTGGAAAACAAATATTGTTGCAAATTATGGTGTTTTGGAAAGAGTTGAGTGCTTGTGCATCTTCTTTACCCTATTTTTAGTGGAATCAATGTGTATCTTAACCTATCCTTGAATGAATGTGGAGGTTAAAATAAAAGCTTATGTTGAGAATTGTGGCACATGTGATGTTAGCAAGCTTAACCATGTTATTTTGTTTCATGTTGAGATTTTATGAGTAAGGCATATGTCAATATTTTGATAATGATTCTTAGAAAGGGGAATGTTAAAAGGATGTCCTTTCTATTTCGATTAGTGATGAATGATGTATATTATATTTATCATTTTTGGAATGAAGTACAATACTTTAATGTTGATTAATAGATTTTGAGTACTAATGTGTGACATGGCTGCATATTGAGTTTACATGACTTCCAGGAATAAGTCAAATCTTAGGGAGGGAGGATGTAACACCTCTCTAACCCCAACCTAGGTATGATAGCATTTTAATTTTGATTTGATATTCTAAATTTTAAATGTTATAATGAGATTAGACATTGATAAGTATGAGAAAGGTTATATTGATTAGTTATTTTTCTGGATTACATGTTTGTATGTTTATATAGTATTATCATTTCTTTTGTATGATTATGGATAGGAAAGGGATGATGTCATAACACTCATATCCAAGAGGCTTAAGATATCATGACCCTCTTCCTGATGATTGATATTGCTTTGACTATATGATATATGTTATATGCACATGTACTTTGACGTGTAATTGAAGTGATGCAGGTATTGAGTATCGACTCCACCTGGATCCATAGGTTTGAGCGTACTCATATTCCCCGATGGTGGTTACTGGAGGTAGTCACAGGCAAAATGTCCCCTACCCTAGCCCACTGTACCTTGTTAGTGCAGTGTTCCCGTATTGTTTTCTTATTCTCCGGTTACCTAACGGTAATGTTTAGAGCACCTTTCTATCCTATGTGGTTTACCAGTATGTCTCATTGAGGTATTTTGTCTTGGTTTTCGTTAATCTTTTATGTGGTTATACATTTTGGTTGTCAGTGTTGTGATATGGTATTTTATAGTGTTTTATTGATTGGAGATTCTAGTGGTTATATCCATGAGATTTTAAATATGTTATTTTAAATATTTTTTATTGATCATTCGAGAGAATGATATATCTCATTTGGAAATTTTTAAATAATTTTATTAATCCATTTTGTGAGCTCTCATAGTCTTATTTAAATCCTTTTTGGGGGGAAGCTTTGTGTATTTTAATGTTGAATATTTAGTGACTTTAATTAATTGTTTTTGGGAGCTTTAATAGCTTGTCTTATAAAATGCCTTATTTCATTTTTATTGTTTTGGGAGAAAATATAAAAGGGAAGAAAGTTTTGTTTTGGGATATAATTTATTTTTGGAGGAGAAGAAATTCTTTGTTTTTGAAGGAAAAACCCCACGTATTGGGCAACTGAGTTGGGGAAGAAACATGGAGATTTTCTGAGAAGAAATTTGTGGGTATTGGATTGTTGAATTCAGTGTGCCATTTCCTCCTTGCTATCCCATTTTGGAACCCATCCGTGCTTTACACTTAGAGCATTCTCTCATTTCAGTTTTGGGGCAACTTTGAGGTATTTTTCTGTGGTCCTAGAATCCCTTGAATTTCTAGGGGTACTGAATGTGATTTAGCTTGGGAATGGTAAGCTTTGTATTTCCCTATGGCAGATTTATTCCTCTGTTCTATTTTGTGAATACTTTGGGAATGAATCATGTGTGTTTTGGATTCAATTTGTTGTTTTGTAGTTTTGTTATAAGGCATATTTTTGTGCATTCATGTGAATCTAAAATGGGTCTTTGTCAAATTTGATTTCTGCGCACTCTCATTTTATTTCTCTTTTTGCCCAATTTGTTAAAAAATAATTTTCTTTTCTGCTCATTAACTGCCTATTAAAAATGCAAAGTAAAGGTGGATTTTATGTAGAAATTCCCAAATCTCAACTGGGTCTTTGGCAGATTTGAATTTTGGACACTTTCATTTTTGGTCAAAATTAGTGCCTACTTGTTTAAACACATTTTTTGATGATCCTCTTTAACTAGCTGTTATAAATTCAAACTAAAAGTGTATTTCATATAAAAACGTCCATATCTCAACTGGGTCATTGTCCGATTTTTAATTCAAGCACTTTCATTTTTTATGTTTTTGCCCAGCATGGCTAAAATGACACATTTTTGAACACCTTAGTTTTTGTCATAAAACTATAAATCAAAGGTGGAATCCATCTAGAAACCTCAAAATATGAACTGGATCAAGCTCCGATTCTAGATCTAGGCACTTTTAATTTTTATGAAATTTCTATGCCTCTTTCTCATGCGTTTGAACAACAACCAAAACCGTGTTTTGTGCCACTATCACTTAGTAAATTTTATCTAATTTAAAAGTGATTTTGCGAGATGATTTAATGTTTTTTATACCAATTATATGATTGGTTCTTTTATGAAGTTAATGGTGAATGTTTGAATGTATTTGATCTATTTGTGAGTGTATGAGATCAACTATTTGAATGATTTTACACCAATGTTTGTTTGGCTGTGTTAAATGGTTTCAATGATGGTTTTAGTGGTTTTTTCATTTTTTCACATTTGCTACAGGTTCCTTGTTTGGTTAAACGAGATGAGCTTAGATCTAGGTATTTAGAGTGGTCTTATGGAGTGACTCTCTATGGGTCTAGGGCCCGCAGGTGGCTACTAGGGGAACTAGTAGCAGCGTTATTGTAAACAAGTGTTAACTAAAGAACAAAAATAGGGTAAAACAAGTATAAGATAATGAGTCCCTATGCATGGCCTTGAGCACTTGAAAAGGCTAAGGATGCACTCGAGAAGGCCTATCTGTCTGTGGGGCGTTGACTTATTCGTCGATAAGGCGTTGATACGGGCATGGTTGAGTCTCCTCATCTATATGAGAGGTTTACATGACTCCATGTGGTGCCATCTCTTTGACCATGCATGATGACAATCCATCTGATCAACACTCTAGTACCTTGTACCTTAGTAGTTGTGAGTAGTACCCATCATGTTATTGCATGAGAATCTTCAGGTTGTGACATTGGCCTTATGCATTGTATTTCGTGTTTGCTTCATGTATGATGTGAGTGTTGGCCATATGTTTCTCTTGCCTTGTTATTTCTGCTTGGGCCTTGTGACTACCTCCGAGCATGGTGGGGTGGTGTCTTTTGAGTCCACATGGTAGGGATGCGTTGCCACCACCATTGGGGACTGGTGTACAGGTTACTAGAGTACCAGTTGGAGCTGATCTATCTTGTACCTATCTTATATGTTGATGTATCTTATTCATGGTTATGCCATTGTACTCATGTATATTCATTTACATGTATATTGTACTATTTTGAGAGAGAAGATGTAATCATATAAATTAATGAGAAAAAATGTGATGTTTTATATTTGGCTTACAGTTTCTGGTGTTGGTATCAGACTCACTTGTATTATGATGATCATTATGGCTTTTCCTTCAGAAGTTTTCAAGCAAAAATCAGAGCTTTGGATGTGTATTTCCTTGATGCAATAGTCTGCAAAGGTTCTAGCACATCGTTGCTTTCTATTTGTTGCTCTTTGTTGTTGTTGTTAATGTTTTGGCCCATCAAAGCTTTCTATATGTTGTTATGTGATGTTATAGCAGAGATAATTCTGGAGCACCTATGCAAATAATTCTGGAGCACCGACACAGATAATTCTGGAGCACCTATGCAAATAATTCTAGAGCACTAGCGTAGATAATTCTGAAGCACTGGCATAGATAATTTTGGAGCACCCACACAAATAATTTCAGAGCAAAAATTTTGGAGCTATTATGTTTGCTCCTGTTCGGATTTTCTCTCGAGGGTAAATCAGTCCTCCCCTTGTGGTTGTGCACTCAACCATTCTTAGCCTTGTATGTTGTTGATATATCGTTTTGGCAACTACTTTATGTGCAAGTTATTCTTCATGTTTTTCAAAAAAATTATCTTGCCCTCTTTTGGCTCTTACCCTTTGGGGTTGCGTAGCGGGATGTTACACATAGGAAAGAAAAGTGTTAGATCTATTTCAGATGAAGTGTGTAAAGTCAGTTTATTGAGCTTTATTGGAATTGTATTTGATGCATATGAAAAATCTACCTATAAAAATTCAAAATAGATTTTGAGCCACCATCTCTCTTCTATCTTTTTCTCTATGGATAGTGAGTCCACTTGGATAGTGATTCCACCTCCAATGAGCACTTCTATAAATATACTATAATTGGTTATAATATATTGTGAGCTAACCCTCACCATGGTTTTTTCCAAATTAGGTTTTCCACGTAAAAATCTTGGTGTTCATGTGTTATGTGATGTTGTGAATGTTCCATTATTTCTTTCTTTTTTATAGTTGAATATGCCTTGGTAACTGAATGTTTAATGTTTGAATAGTTTAAGAGAATACTAATTCACCCCCCTCTTAGTATTTTGGATGTTCAAAAATTGGTATCAAAGCTTGGTTCCTTGGAAGGAGCTTAACCACTTGGGGAAGATCTTGGAGGTTGAACACATGGCTGATAGAAAATTTCCTACTCCTCGGGAAGAGATTCCTATAGTTGGAATCATAGAAGAAGATTGCATGCTTGACAAAGATGGAGAATTCAAAGTTTCCCTTGAAGATCTTGAAAAGAATGAAGATAAAAATAGAGATTTGAAAGAAAATATCAAAGAAACAAATGAATGCATCACAAAATTGAGAGAGAAAATCAAGAAGTTCAAAGAAATTCATAAGGAAGTCAGTGAGAAATTGAAGCAAGATATTGAATCCATCACTGATCTAAAAGTGCAAGTTGAAGAAAATAAAAGAATTGAAGAATGTTTTAATGCAATGGTAAAAAGAAAATTAGAGGAATATAAAAGGCACAAACAAGAAGTTGTAAATCTAAGATTAGATTTGGAGAAAGCAAGAAGCCATGAAGATAAATTCAAAATGAGTGTTACAAATATTGATGAGATGATTACAAATCAAAAAGGCTCTAAAGATAGGTGGATTAGGATTTGAGATAGGAGAAAGTTCAAAGTTAGATAAAAAATCAAATACAAAAAAGAAGATTGAAGATAAGAAGATCAATTGCAAGATCTGGAATCAAAGGAACAAATCTAGAAGATCACCAGTCAGACAACCAATGCACAAAGGTACCCATCTTTTAATGGTTTTAGTTACTCTTGTAATAAATTTGGACATAAGGAAATGGAATGTAGAAGTGGAATGAATTAGAATGTCTCATCTTTTTCTAGCCAATATTTTACATGCAAAAGATTTGGTCATAGAGCTAGTGAATGTAGAAGTCAAACGATGAATAGCTATAACAATGGTAGAATGATTCAATCTTTCAAAGGCTATTGTTATACATGCTATGGATTTGGAAACAAAGCTAATCAATGTAGAGCTAGAATGAATGGAAGGAATATTGTTCAGAAGAATGTTATATGCTACAATTGTAATACACCTAGACATATTGCTAAGTCTTGTAGAAACATAAATACAAGGAAAGATAATCCAGTAAAGAGGAATGAACTAGTAAAAAACGTGGATTCAGTAGAAAAAATAAGGAAATAGAAAATATTTGGAGAAAGAAGGAAGAGATAGAAGTCAGGGAAGAATCTATACCATCCTCTAGTGCAGATGTTTCCTTCAAAAACTAAGTTAATAGCTATGGCTTAGGGGGTGCTTTAATGGAAATATTTTGTCCCTTGCCAAAGAAGAGGTGTTGATGCCTCAACATGAAGATATATGATGAAGATCAAGATGCTTGATCTATTGGTGAATATTGCAGAAGAAAACATCTTAATGCAAAAGTTTGCAAAGCTTCAAAAATTGACTATACATACAAATGAAGGGTTGACAGCTTTATTGTTTGAAGCATTCAATGAAAAATTAGGTCAAGTTGAAAGATTATAAGTGATTTCACTAAGGAAAATTCATTTCACAAAGGCATTTGAGAAGGAGCTGAGTAGCAAGGAAAGAATTCAAAGTGTTCAAGGTGAATTTAGATTCAATGCATCGAAACCCTAGTTCAATGAGTGAAGAAAAAGGTATTTACAAATATTGTTTACCCTAGTTTTCAAAGAACTTTTTTGGAAAAGAAATTTAAATATATTTTTCAATGGCTACACCAAGGGGTGCATTTTCTCATATTCCTTATGGGTTTTTTCCAACTAAGGATATTATGATCTATATTAATGGGAAAATGGATGAATACCCTCACACTAAGCTAGGATATTTATGGGAAAATGAGCTAGCTAGAGAAGATTTTTCCCTAAAACCAGAATACAAAAACCTAGTTGCTAAGAAATTGGATGTATGGCAGTGGTTTCCGAACTTTTTCTATGAGGAAAATTGGGTTAGAATGGAACTTAGTAGAATACATGATCAATTTGTTTGGACTGATATGCCTGGTATGATAACTGAGGAAGTGATAAGAGAGGTTATCGGTCTCTGCTCCACCAGACCCGTTCCTATTTTGAAATCTATCAAAAATGAAGTGGTTATGGAACATACTAGTGCTACTCATGGCAAGAGATCCCTAACCATCAATACTATCAAAAATATTGTTGTTAAGTATGCTATAATGGTTATTGAATACAAGATCTATTTTACCAACAAGGAAAATGCAGTGTCTTCCACTGCAATTAATGCAACATATGAAATGGTTGAAAAGGGTACGAATTATGATCTTTGCAAGTTTATTAGGAAAAAAATGATGGAGAACTTGAAGCAAACAAAGGATAAGAAGTATGCATTTAAATATGGCACTTTAGTTATGTGTTTGTTGTTTTATTTCTTGAAGGAGCTTCCCAAAACTATAAGTGTAACCTGGATGAAAGGAAGACCAACTTCTCACTAGATTGGAGATTTCATGAGAAGTACTGGAGATGTTAAAGCACAAGATGATGCTCTTGTTTCTTTCTTTCTAGTATTTCAAAGGAGAATGCATGAAAGAGAAAGAATCCCAAGGAAAATAGTTGAAAATACAAAAATGGCATCACATTTCTTGTATCAACATATCAATGCATTATGAAGGCAGTGGAACCAAGAACTATATAAGTTCCTGAATTAGGATATGAGGTTACAAAGGAAAATATTGTTGGTTTTGTTGAAGAGTCCCAAAGACACAACAAAAGAAATATATGGCACATATGAGGAGAAATCCATGGAGGTACACATAGAACAAAAGAAACTAGTAATTTAGAAGAAGGTCAAGAAGATGGTGGAAGAGATTACATAGGAAATGGGTGTGTCAAGGGAACAAATGTAGCATTTAAGAGAAGAAAAGTCTAAGGCAGAGTCAAGTGGTTCAGGAGCAACCATAAGAAGATCTATTAAAATAATTACTACTCCTCCCACTATCTAGAAGTCCTCCAAGATTGTACCTTATGTTGGATATAAGAGGGAAACAAGTCTCAGTTCTCCAATAAGGGAGAAATCCCTTCTAGTTGTGAAAACCATAAGAGCTAAGAAGAAGAAAATTGCTACTGTTGCACCACTTGTTGCCCTTGCTAAGAAAAGAATAAAGAAAAAAGTTGTGAGAGAAAAAGTTACAAGTGTAAATGTTGTAGAAGAAGAAAAAGAACTGGAAGAAGAAGGACCACAGTTGGTCCAGAGAAGGAGAAGTGATGCTCCACAAGGTAAAGCTAGTGCCAAAAGAAGAAGGTTTGATATTATTGACACCGAGAGTGAAGAGGAGATTGAGGAAGAAAATAAGTTTGTTATCCATGTGAGGAAAGAAGTTGCCAAGAAAGTATCATTAGAGAAAAAGAAGAAAATAGATACAATTCAAAAGAATACTTCAGGTAAAAGAAAAGAAAAAGAACAAATAGAATTCGTAAGGCCTCACTCACCTATGAAATTAGAGGCATTATTCAATAGTATTCTACAAAATCAAATGTTAGAGGAGATTGCAACTCTTTACAAAGATGTAGATGAGGTGGATAAGGCCACCATTATCAATTATATTTTTGTCCTTGAGGTAGATATGAGGAATATCAAGAAACATATTCCTGTAGATTTATGGAACATTTTGTTAGAAAGAAGGAAAGAAGTTGTAGAAAAAGAAGCAAGGATTAAGGAAGAATCTTTGAAAATAGTAAGTTCTCCTCTCTTCGAGGATGACAGAGCCACATTGGCTACAATATTTAGTAAGGAGCTAAGGGAAAAGAAAAGAGTGACTACTTGTAGACATTGAAAAATGTCCTGAATGATATCATGCACTTGAATCAAGTATACTAACACCATTTCTTGTCAAACCCATCCTCTTTTCGCTTAATTGATTAAAGTAGCCTAGCTATTTAATTAATTATGTCATTTGAATCTATTAACCTAATTAATTTAATCAGGTTAATTCACCCCCCTTTCACGAGCCGCTAACATTTCATCTCATTAAATTAAATAAATCAAACTATTTAATTTAATTCCCTAAGTCTAATTAAGTTATTTAATTAAATATCATTTCACCTTTCCCCGTTCATTAAATCATTTAATTTAATGAATATCATTTAATTCTTCTAAATCCCCTAATTGTATCATTAAACCCTTATTTAATTAGCAATTATCTAATTAATCTACTTTCCTCCGACTTGCAAAGGAATATTCCAAGGGAACAATCCTCCTTTGCACAATTTTAATTTAGTTTTAATTAACTAAATATCCTTTTTCCTCACCCATGAGAATATTCCAAAGAATATTCTCACTCCTCTAGTCATTTGAAAAATGGAATATTATCACTTGACTTCTTGAGCAAGCTAAACTTGAAACGTCTTGAGCAAGTTAACCTTTGACCTCTTAAACAGGTCAAAAGTGTGTTTGTTTGGAAGGAATGAGAACCCTTGATTAAATCTCATCTTGCATTCTCACTCGTTGATAAGAATCCATGATCCATGCCTCCAATCCATCCTTGACCATTTATTAACCTTTTTTATCTCAACCCTTCATTTCTCATTTGCTTTCCTATAAATAAAACACTATTTAGAGACAAATGAATCCATCTTTCAATTGCAAACTTATGTCGTTGAATTCACTCATACTCATACTTTAGTCACATTTAGCATGTTTTAGTTCTTTTTTAGTTGCATATTAGTTTTAAGCTTCCATTAATAGCTTCCATGCATCCATTTTAGCTTGTTTATAAATTAGGGTTTGAATCTTTTAGCTTAGAATCTACTTAGATTAGCTTATCTTTTGCATACTTATATCATTTTTAGCATAAAATCATGTTAATTTAGCTTGCATCATGTTCAATTTAGCATAATCATGTTTTCATCCACATATCACAATAGTTTCATTGATTCTCTTCAATAGAATCGATTGGAACAAGCTCATTGATCATGAGATTGGGAAAGGGTCGTTGTTCCACATCAACATGACACCAACTCCAAAACAGGATAGGTTTTAAATGGGTTAGAGTAGACATTTAATTTTTTTTGTATTTAGAATGCTTCATTTCAATAAATGTTTATTTTATCTTTCATTTGCATGATCTTGTTTAAGATTTAGTATTAGTGGCTATGTTATGCTTCGATTATTCATGGATCAAGTGTAATCGGCCCATACTAGTATCCTCAGTCAACATTCTAGTGCTAGAAGGAGGGAAAACCGTTAATTTAATCAAATTTTTATCTTGAATTCTGTTCGTTTTGACTTTTGCAGGATAGAGCGGCACCCAACTCAATTTCAAAGATGCCTTTGTAGGGCGTTGCCATATAGCGATGCTATCATCATTTCAAAAAATGAAACCTATTAAATGCACTGATGTTGATTAAATAAACGGTGATGCTATCAAAGATTTACAAACAACAACCCCTGACCAAATAGTGACACTATCGTGCTCTCTAGTTTATCTGCAAAGCGGTGCCTTTATTCACCAAAGTGACACCCTTATTCACTAGAGTGATGCCCTTATTCACTAGAGCGATGCTATTGTGTACAACGATGGCCACTTTGGTAAGAAGTTTAATGATCATTTTTTAGCACGTGTTTTAATTTTTTTGATTCATCAGGGTACTAACATGCTTCTAACATTTTTTTGGTTTTTAGACTAACGTGGTTTTGCAGGTTGGATGATACGAAGTTAAAGTGAAGAAGTATTTTCTTATCAAGATTTTATGATTGTTACAATCATTTAGTGCTTTGGGGAAATTATAACCCAATTTCTTATGCTTTTTACTTTATGCTCTAGGACCTCACTAAATTTCATTTGGGTTTAAAACAAACACTCAAACGAGGCTAAAATTGAACCCTTATCTCATCATTGTCTTTTGGGTTTAAAATTGAACAAGGAAACTTAACATTTCATTTGGTGCATAAAATTAATTCATCTTAGCTTTAGTTGGTAAAATGAATCAGTGTTTGCTTTGTTGTGGCACACTTGTAGTGCGTATCGAATCCCCTTGCACTTCGTGTGAACTTGGGTGAAGAGAAACACTCCAAGTGTACTTTGTTATTTGTGTGCACTTATAGTATGTATCCAATCCCCTTGCGCTTCATGTGATCTTAGGCACTGAAGAGAAATATTTAAGTACACGTATGCTTTGTGCCACACTTAAGAGAGGGCTTACTATGATACACACCCCGCAACAAAAAAATCATAGGAAAGTTCTTGCAAGCACGTTTACCAGTGGGTTGGTTGGTAAATCATTAGAAAGTAACTTATATCCTAGATTGCATAACGTACTGCACCTAGTACCATGCCTTAAGTGGAAAAGCGGGCATGTATACAACTGGGTGTTCTCAGTTTATTACTAAGAGCCAAATTGTTTAGTTTCAAAAAATCCTTAATGCTAGTTGGTGCAAGAATGGTCATTTTGAAGCCGCCCCACATTTGTACTATTCATTGTTGAAACAAAAAAATCCTTAGGATCTTAGGATCTCCATGATTTTGAGATTTGGTGGTCTCAAGAAGTGTGTGTCGTGGAGGGGAGCCAGTGTCGCCAAATTTCTAATTGTTTGCAATGTCTTAGTGTTTGGAGAAATCCAAGTGGGGACTCAACAAGTATGGCCATTTCAACCTAGGAATTTAAATGATCGTGATTCAGTTTAATACATTGCTTGGTTCCAAAACATTACAAAACAAACATTCACTATCTTCCTCAAAATTTTAAACACTTTGGCTAAAATATGGATACCTCTTGAATTAGCCTTGATATTGCTACTTTTCCTAAGGATTTATATCCTTAGAGATTTCTAAATATCTTGACTTATATCTCAATCCATATTTTCCAAAGACAACATAGGCAATTATGGCTTCAACCTCATGATTTTCACAAAATGGACATTGTGAAGGTTATGATGTTTTTGACATAAACATTTAGTTTGAAATCATAATCAAGACAAGTGTTTGTGGTAAAATCAATTCACTTAAGCAAGATAAATTGATACAATTGAACCTCTATGATGATTTGGAGACTGATTGCTCCTGTTGAACAACCTGATCTTGAAGGTGCTATCATTCAACCAAAATTTCAACTCATTAATGAGGAACAAACCAGTATCCTTAGTAGTTTGAGAAGATTCACTTTTTTTACAAAAGAAACACTCGATCAATGGAGAAATGTTGCAAACACCTTAGACAAAGAAGAGGAACAAACTTATATTGAGGCTAGATGACACATATTACCACCACCCGCATGGCAATAAATATCTTCCTTTCTTCCATGAACTTGGACTCTTCTAAATGATCTCACGCAAAGTTAGGATCCCAAAAAGAAGGTCTACTGGTCATCACTTTAAACTTAGGCATCTCAATTCAAAATCAATCAAAAAATATATTTTAGAACTCTACCTCAACAAAAAAAAATTGTTAGTAAACTTTTATGAATGCACATTGAGGAAACACCCACACATGTACATGTTCTTCATGAGTCAAAACCCAGGTCTTTTTCATGATAATCAACCTATCTAAAACATGAGTTCTTTTTATGGTTTTTAACTCCTCTAAATGATCTATCACACAATCAAAATCCATAGGGGAAGATCTACATGTCCCTATTACAAATGTAGGTATCATAATTCCAAGTTTGGTAGGAAATGGGCCTTAATACTTTATTGCAATCATAACCTCTTGTTAAGAAACTATTATGCTCAATCTAGGAGGAACCAACTAGATGTACATACCCACATCTATCCTCTCGTTTAGGCCAACATTAGTCTTTAGGATTTGAACACTTTAGAGGTCTAGCATCATTCTCACTACCTTGGTCTTGGAAAATAAAGCTTCATTCTAAGTCAACATTGGGTCAAACATTTTCATCTATCCTTCATCATATTTAATCATTCACTTCACCTATCTTTGTAAAAAATTTGAATACACCAATATCTTTTGACTTAAACATCAACCAACCCAAAACCCTAACTTGACTATTTTGTATGTGAAATGTATCCTTTTCCATGCATTTAGTTAAGTTAGTTATCATCTTTGAACTAGTCTATCTTGAAGGTCACAAGTCTACCCTAAATATTTACAAGTTCATCAATATCCTTTATCCCAACATCAAAACATCAAACTTGAGTCAAAAGTGTTGTCCCAAAACATTTGCAAAGGTCACTCTCCACATCACCTATCTTTTTATCCCCCACTATCATCATTGCTCCAAAAATACTTAAATCGTCCCTTTTACCTAGATTTGAGTCAACTAGAGAGTTCAAACATTACAAATATCAACATAACTCTCCCAAAGGTGACACAAAATTTATGGTAAAAACAAGATCACAACACAAGAGAATCATGGAGAAAACCAAAGTCACATTTACCTCAAGTGATCCAAATCCTTTAGAATTTTATCCGAGAAGTCAAGTTACCCCATCACAACAACCATCATCTCTGTTAGGACCATATGAGATAGAAAGCGTCACAAACAATCCCTTTGAAATTACTAGGGAGAAAATCATGGAACGTCAAGCCTTTGAAAACATAGCTCCTATTTCCCCATCATTTGTTACACAAAATTTGACACATAGATTCACAACTCCATCACTAGGGCTAACTCAAACATCCACTCTTGGTCTTGCAACTAACCTTGCCAAGGAATTTGGTCTAACTCTTCCATTTGAAAGCAACACAATTTTGGGTACCCTCAATACCAATCCTCCATCCCAAAAAACCACATGGACACCTTCCTTTGGTGCTCCTCCTATTACTGAATATCCCAAAAAACCATATAAACCTCTTGAACTTCATTATTCCACCATGACCTCCACCTATCGAGGAAACTCCTCTTCATTCATACCCATGAATACCACAAGTGGGCCCACCATCACATAAAGCAATATAGACCAAATATCTCAAAAAACACACAAGGGAATGTCAATACCATACCACAGAGTCAACCCTTATTGTAGATAGGGAAATATTTACCCAATCCTCCCATTGGTTCATCCATACCAATGGTTTCACAAAACACATCCACCCTATCTATCACCAACCCATCTCAAAACAATCCCTTGGTCACGAATCCCACCAACCTAGGTCATATCTTGTTTACATCTCTAGCACAAGGAAATCCTCAAGACATGGGATAAGGGAATATTTTTAATCAATGGACTCAAGGTCCTAGTGTGTCATTTCAATCAAAAAATCTAATGGCACCACCTTCATCTTTTCCCATGGTCCCCTTTACCATGCAAAATAAAACGGGACCTCAAACTTACATTCCCCCACATCAATCCACCATCATACAAGGAATGTTAAACCAAGGGAAACCTCCACCTCTCATCAACATTCCACTATCCACTTAGAACATCAACACTCACAATCCATCTCAAATATCCCAACAACCACCTAATCCTACATTGCAAGTGCATCCCCTATCTTTACAACAAGCACAACAAGCTTATCAACAAACCATCCAATAGTAGCAACAATAGTAAGCAACCTTAGTAGCACAACAACAACAAGCCCAACACCAAGCCCTCATGGCGCAACAATAACAACAAGCCCAACAACAAGCCCTAGTGGCACAACAACAACAACAAAAACAAGCCTTACTAGCTCAGGAGTATGCCCAATAGAAGCAACAACAACAACCAAGTTCCTACTATAATCCTTAATAGAATATCATCAATACAAACACGTTAGGAACATATACATCGATACCTCAATCACCCTCACACAATCTCATGCCACTATACACCCAATACAACACCTTATTATATCAAAATGCATACATCATCCCACCATATGTTCCTCCACCAAACCCGCAAGACAATCTAGCATTGTAGTTTAAGGCACTATCTCAATAAATGTAGGGCCTTCAGATGGGCACGACAAAGAAGCCCCATACACAGAATCTATGTCCTTATCCATTTGACCAAAACATAGCAATGGAAATTTTCCCTCCTAGTTTTGAAATCCCCAAATTTGATATATACAAAGGGAGAGGAAGTCCAATGGACCATATCAAAGAATTTAATGTCATGTGTATGGAGGTGGCCTACAATGATTCTTATTTAATGTGCCTCTTCCCTCAAAGTTTAACAGGTCCTGCCATTGATTTGTTTTCACATCTACCTCCCGGCATTAAAAATCTCTAGGAAATTATCGATAAATTCATCGATCACTTCTCCTTTAATCTTGACATGGATGTAAGTCTAGAAGATTTGTACACTCTCAAGAAAAATAAAGGAGAAACTTTCGCTAATTTCTTACAACGATGGAGACAAAGAGCTAGTAAGAGAAATTGGCCTCTCCCTGATGAACAAGAAGTGGGAATCATCATAGAAAATCTAGATCCAAAACTATCATTCCACTTGAAAATGCAATGCATCACATCTTATGATGAACTTTTCCCTAGAGCCCTTAACATCGAAAGAGCTCTAATATCACAAACGAATACTCAAGATTACAACTATCATCACCCATAAACTAGTTCAAACAACAAGCCTCGTGTCTAGGAAAAGAACAAGAACATAACAAATGATCGTGTTGTAGATGCTAAGCTGGTCCTAAGTGTTCCAAACAACAATCACATTTCTAAAATCCAACCAACTGTGTAGCAAACAACACCTCCTCAAAATAATCAAATCAACAACACCAACATGCAACAAAGGTGAAACACTAACAAGAACAACTATCCTAAAAGAAAATACACACAGTTATTTGAACCCATTGAAACCATCATGAAAAAGTTGGTAGAGCCAAATCTGATAACACTTCCCAACTTTGAAAACTACCAAGAACCACAAGAGAAACCATCCTGGTACAACGATAAATACCTTTGTGACTTTAACAAGATTAAAGGACACAAAACAACAAACTGCATGAGGCTCAAAAAAATTATCTAAGACCTCATAAAGAACGACACCATATCTATTGAGGTACAAACCAAGAATCAAGATCTTAAGATATACAAGAACCCTATGTCAGATCATAGAAAAGGGAACAACAACGAAAAATCTAAGGATTACACAAATGTGCAACACACCTATTCCAATGTAGTTGCGTCTTATGATAGCGTCATTACCATTTTCACCATCAAAGGGCCTAGTATGGAGTGTGGAGTCACCACACAACATGGAAAAATCACTTTCCAAGGAGTCCCATCTCAATCTAAGGCACAACCTACTTTGCCAACATCCAATCCTAGCAAGTACAATCTCCTAGATCAGCTTAAGAAGACCCCCGCATAGATATCAATCTTAGAAATATTGAGGCTATCCCCCACACATAGGGAGATCTTGGAGAAAGCTTTATCAGAGTCATCCATTCTCAAGGATATTTATACTGATTAGTTTCAAGCTATGGTAGGCCATATCGCTAATCACCTTCTTACCTTCTCAAAGCAAGACCTACTATCACAAGCATCTCATAACTCTGATTTACACCTGGAGGTTATCATTCACAAGAACAAGGTCAAAAGAGTCTTAGTAGTTGGAGGTGTTGGATTGAACATTTGCACCCTTTAGTTAATCAAAAATCTAGGCTATTCAGAAGATACTATTGAAAAAACAAAGAGTACCACCATCAGGGCATATGACGACCAAGAACGGGTATCACAAGGCATCGTCGCATTACCCTTTCAAGTGGGCCCCCTCATCATATAAACTACATGCTAAGTATTAGACCTTGATCTTACCTATAACATCTTGCTTGGTCGACCATGGATCCATTCCCTAAAAGTTGTAGCCTCAACTTATCATCAATGTGTGAAGTTTCCTTTCGAGGGCAGAGAAGTTACCATCCATGGAGATCCCAAGCCTTTTTACTACTACAAAAATATTGAGGCCAAGTTCTATAAGAACCCCCAAGTACCCAAGAATGACGAAGAGCCTACACCTTTTACCTCATTTGTTGACCCATCATACCTTGCATCTACCTCTGAAAGGAAAGCACTCATTGTGCAAAACATACCTGATATTGAAGAAGTAATCCAAGATGATGGTTATGGGAACTATAAGCTAATGAAGAATACCTTTGTCTTAGGAGAGCTGCTTATTTCTCCTCAATATCATGGGAAACCCACATCTAGCAGCAAAGAGCCCAAAACAATCAAGATGGTAGCTACTACCTTCACCAAGTGGGGAGATTTGAATCAAGATGTCAATGAGGATGATATCTCTAAATTCCTTTATCAAGATGAACGACTTGTTCCTGCTCTTCCCATGGAAGATGATAACAAAGGCTTGCAGGTAATGAAGGGATGGGCATATAACAAGAATGAGAAGTTGGGACAGAATGATAATGGTTTACTAGAACCCATCGTTCCTGAGAAACGACTAAAGAATCTTGGTCTAGGTTGTACTACTAGCAAGGTCACCCTTATTGGTAAAGGTACTTTCGCTAAACAGGCTGAGGCTTCCTCTTGGTTACCTACATCACATGATACAACCTTAGATGACTTCCCCCTTGATGTTGCTAACCTATTTGAAAATAAATACCTCTTCATGATATCCATAACATCCTTCACTCCAAGTGATCAACCAACTGAAATATACCTAGTATACCCCCAACTCATTGACATGGACCAACAAGGGCCACCGATTCTTGATTTATTTGAAAACGATGAAGCAATCTCAGAATTCATGGGACTCCATGACAACTTACCATGGGCAGATCACAAAGCAAGTTTTGACATAGAGCTCGACACATGTGCATACTATGGGGAGACAATTGAATCCTTCAGTCACAAAATTAATGAAATGCAACTAACATGTGGATCCTTGAGTGAAAACCACATTGTGGCACTTTCTGATCCTAAAATAGTATTGAGAAAAGGATGCATCTGATGGTGAAAACCTCTTTGAGGCACCCAAGGATTAGCAATTCAATCTCCCCCTTAGTGTAATGCATCTAGAGAAGTCAGTAGTGCTAGCAGAAAAGGCCACTCCAGTCAATGTGGGAATAGAAGAGGCATCTAATATCACTTTCTATGTTGAATCCTTGTTGGACAAAGAACAAAAAACCATAGCAACATTCTTGAAAGAACAAAGAGCTAAATTTGCATGGTCATACACAGATATGCCAGACCTTGATCGAAAAGTGGTAGTACATCATCTAGTAGTCTATCCTGAAGCCAAACTAGTAAAGAAAAAGTTAAGGAAGATGCACCCTCAGATAGCACTCTTGGTCAAACTTGAGTTACAAAAGCTTCTTGACATTGGATTTATCTAGCCAATATATTATCTTAAGTGGGTTTCAAACCTAGTACCAGTCTCAAAACCCACTGGGGCATCAAAATGTGCACTGATTTCAGAGACTTAAACAAAGCATGCCTGAAGGATGATTTCCCTCTTCCTAACATTGAAATCATAGTGGACTTAATAGCTGCGCATGAAATGCTATCACTCATGGACAATTTTTTAGGCTACAATCAAAATATGATCGCCAAGGAAGATCAACACAAACTACGTTCACTTGTCCATGGGGAACCTATTGTTGGAACATGATGCCATTTGGGTTAAAAAATGCAGGAGCAACCTATCAGAGAGCAATGACCCTCATCTTTCATGACATGATCCACATAAAATTTGAAGACTATGTGGAAGATATTTTGGCTAAATCAAAGAAAAGAAGTGAGCACATAGGAGTCTTAGGACCCATCTTTGACAAACTTAAATAATTCAAGGTATAGTTGAATCCAAGAAAGTGGGGTTACATCAGGGAAAATTCTTGGCTTTATCATCTCGTAAAGAGGGATAGAAATTGATCCAGCAAAGGTAAAATCCATCCTCAACATGGAACCACCACAAACACTAAAACAAATGAGAGGATTACAAGGAAGGTTGCAGTCCATCAGGAGGTTCATAGCACAACTATCAGATAAAATCCACCCCTTTTCACATCTTATTCATAAAGGGATAACTTACAAGTGGGATGAGAAGTGTGATAAAGCTTTCCAGTAAATCAAAGACTATCTATTAACACCTCCAGTGCTCATGTTGTCGATATCGAACAAATCACTGATCCTGTATATCTCAACAACACCAGCAACACTAGGAGCTCTTCTGGAACAAAATGATGAAAATGGAAAGGAAAGAGCTATCTACTACATCAGTAGGACTTTGATTGGCTATGAAATGAACTATTCACCCATTGAGAAAGCATGCTTATCAATATTTTTTTCTTCACAAAAGTTCATACATTACATGTTGTCCCATAAAATCAAGATCATTGCAAAGATTGACCCACTCAAATACCTGTTATCTAAAGCAAATCTCACAAGGAAAATGGCCAAATGGGTAATGATCTTAATAGAGTTCAACATAAAGTATGTAGAATGAAAGGAAATCAAAGGACAAGTGATCATAGACCAACTAGTAGAGGCACCTATTTATGCAGAGATCCCTTTAATATATGAGTTTCTTGATGAATCAGTTTTCCTTATCAATCTCATAGCTCATTGGAAGATGTACTTTGATGGATCGTTCACCCAACATGGATCAGAAGCAGGTATCCTTTTCACCACCCCTCAAGGTGATTGCATTCCAAAGGCATTCCTGCTATCATTCCCTTGTACTAACAACATTGTTGAGTACGAAGCCCTAATCACAGGTCTCGCAATAGTAGCTCAATGGCAAATACAAGAGATGAAAGACTATGGAGACTCACAACGGGTTATCAACCAAGTCAATGATGACTATCAAACTAAGGGTGATAAGCTCACTCCTTACAAGAAGATGGTGGAGAATCTCAAGGACCTTTTCATTGAAATAACTTTTGAGTAGATTCCTCGCATGAACAATAGAGAAACGATGCAATGAGAACAATTGGATCATTGTTAGACATGTTGAACAATGTCTTGTAGTGTGAATTCTTAGTAGAATAACTTCTCGTACCAACTTTTGAAATCCCTGAATTTGAATTTGTGTATGTCATTATTGGTCCTGGATCCCCAAGGTATCATGACATATTTACCTACCTTAGTAGAGGAATCCTCCCATCTGATATCAGCTCGAACCTTAAAAAAAACCTTTGTTAAGAAGGCATCTTGATTCATGATCTTAGGTGATACCCTTTACCATTGAAGCATCGAAGGGACATTACTACGATGTATTAACCAAGAGGAGGGCGCGTGCATGAAGTTGGGTACCAATTTCGTGGCCACTTTCTAAAAAAGTTTGAAAATGCTATAACACAAGTGCGTTATAACACACTCACATTATAGCACGTTAAAAGAAAAAAAAAGTGAAAGTATTCATTTTCACTTTGACTATTTTCTTCTTCTTCCCGCAGCCAAAACCCCCAACTTTCACACTCACGTTCTAGGAGGAGGTATTGGGAACAAATATTCAACAAGAGTTTCTATTTCTTTGCAAGGATGGCGCCACAATGACAAAGAGGTGGGAGAGGTAAGTATTATTTATTGTTTGTTTTGAATTTCTTAGTTTTAGGTTGATTTTGTTAGTTTTAGGTTAAATTTGATATATATAAATTTTTGAATTTGTAGGAGATGCAAATGAACCTGCAAATGCACAAAATCCTCAAGAAGAAGAGCAACCAAATCCTAAAGAAAAAAATCCTCAAAAATAAAATCAACTTCAACAACAACCTCCTCCACCAATCCCTCAACACCCTCCTGGCACTCAAAAAAATTTAATGAGTGAGATTGAGAACAACAAAAAATAGATTGAGGATTTTATTAGTAGGTTGAGTGATCCAAATGGTTCAACCACAGAAAGAATGACCCTCACAAATTCATTGAAAGATATGTTAAAAAATGTAGATTCAATTAGCAAACAAATAACTAGATGGCAAGATAGGAGGCAGGTGGCTATGGCATATTATGCAGATAAACTATCATATAAACAAGTAAAGGATTTAAAAATTACAAAAGGTGATTTGTGCTCATTATTCACTGACCCACGCACAAATCAAAATCTTAGCCTCAATGCGAAGAGGTTTCCTACTCATTGGTGCCACCACCAAGAGATTAGAAACCATTTTTATGATAGGTGGTACATGGTCTTTGATGACCAATCGTGCAACAATTGTGAAGTCCCCTAGTAATTTCTTAGGAAACTATACAGTGAGTTCATATTGAACAAAATACCAAATTATTTTGATATAAGGGACTTCCAGGGGAGAGGTGGGGGGTCAGCTCAGGATAGGCCTAGTGCATAGCTGGATCCTACACGGCAAGGGAGACGAGCTCTCGCTAGGCCGCCTTGTGAGTACGTTGTTCTGCCTGCAGTTACGAAGGAGAGTGCAGACATAGAGACATTGCAGGTGATCAACACTTTGACCCAAAGTGTCATCCATCATACTATCCCTATTCTACAATGCCATCCAAGGGAGCTTTCGAGTGGTGGCCTTCGAACCCATGTGTGTCAATCTTGCGGGGCGACTTGTTCATATGACCCCACCGACACTCAGGAGGCTATTGCGGAGGATCCTTATGTAGCTATGGAGATGGAGAGGGTGGCTGAAATTTTTCATGATGCGTATAGAATTGATACTCAGGTAAAAGTTAGCATGTTCATTGAATTTAATTTATTAAATTTTGATTTTGAAATGAAAAATTAACTAATTTAGTTTTATGATTTTAATAAAATTGTAGGGTCACAGTGTTGAGACTAGATACACTAGCCCTCCACCTACTTATTTCTGCAGTACACCTACCGGTGGAGTATGTAACTAGTAAACAATTATAAATTTATTACATGTTAATAGCATTGTTTTACGAATGGTATTTTAATATGTGATTTTGGATGTTGAACGGGGTAATATTGGAGGTTTCGAGGGAAAACCTCCCAGTGCCAGTGGATTTACTCAAACCTTCACACAAGTAATAGAATAAATATTTTAACTAATGAATTGTATTTAATATATTTTTGTAGTTTATATTCATATCGTTGGTTATGTTGCATTGCACATCATTCAAACTCAAAGCATTACTTCACATTCCATAACTAATAAGTAGATGTTGATAGATGAAAAAATTTCAACTGCAATATAGTTGTTTAGAAATTCAACATAAGTAGTGGTGCAATTTCTTCACATGGAGGCATGTGCTTGCAAAGGTGCACCTACATGACAAACTATGGGTGCTTGGAAAAAATCTATGAAACCATAATAGTAAGCAATAGCATAGACAAGGCAGTTAGTAGTTTCAAAAAACGCCTCGAAGAAATGCGGTCTCATGGTGATGGAATTCCATGAGACCACATTTCTTCAAAATGCTCACCACCTTTTCTATGATACCACATTTTTCATACATGTGCACCAAATCATTTTATCAAACTACTCATGCTTCCTTGCTGCTATGGCTAAAAGCCTAAAATAGGTGCTTTCCAACAAACTATGGATGCTTGGAAAAATATCTATCAAAGCATAATAGTAAGCAATAATATTGGTCATAGAGAAGGAAATGAAATTTTTGAAAAAATGCCTGAAAGAAATTTGTTCTTATGGTGATGGAATGCCATGACATGCATTTGTTTGTAATGGCATTCCATCACCACGAGACCCCATTTCTTTTGAGGGATTTTTTCAAATAGTTCACTGCCTTCTCTATGCCACCAAAGTTATCGTACATATCTACGAAAGCATTTAATCAAATGATTTGGAAGCTTTCTACTATGGGTAAAAGCCTAAAAACACATCCTTTCAAACAAGATATGGATAGGGAAAATAGTAAGCATGATAATCAGAAATATATAGTTTAATAAGTACTAAAAAAAAAAATCATTAGATCCCATACACTATAAGTCACGTGTTCATCGCTATTGTAACTTTTTTGTGATTAAATAATTTGTTGTTTTATTCTCAGATATTGGTTTTGGAAACACCTCCAAATGCTACGAGGGAAATGTTTATCGATGTTTCATCCATTATACAATCCTCGATGGGTCTGACAAGGGAGGTATGAGGAAAATTACTAAATTTCAATTTACATTCATTGTTATAGATGTTAGTTCGAGTGAAAAATCAAACCAAATTATTGATTCTTAGTCTAATTTATATTTGGATGGTTTATATAGGGCTTGAGCATGCCTTAGCATCGACGTGCAAATATTTCCCTCAAGGAGAGTGATCGTGAGATGGTCGTAAGTGATTTTTTTTTAAATATATCATTTTTTA
This sequence comes from Sequoia sempervirens, assembly GCA_007258455.2. Lineage (NCBI taxonomy): Eukaryota > Viridiplantae > Streptophyta > Pinopsida > Cupressales > Cupressaceae > Sequoia > Sequoia sempervirens. The sequence continues at coordinate 343,717,645 of VDFB02270651.1, read as the reverse complement.
TAATGTAATTTCTATATATTAATGTCTTTACTTCTTATTGTAACAATTAAAACTTCACCGAGAACTTAACAGTAGTAGGAGGAGTAGCAGGAGCACTCCTCGAGTGCAGCAGAAATGAGTGACAAACCTATCACCATCTGATCTACCAACAAAGGGAAAGAGTTTATTTCGAGAGCCTGGAGAGCAATGACTTTTGATTCTAGAGCCTTTTGTTGTATGCCTACATGGCATTTTTGTACATATTTTGTATTGGATATATTTGACATTGTATGACTATATGGCTATTTTGTACCTATATTTTATACTTATATCGACATATATTGATATATGCGTACATGGTTATTTGGTTAATAAAAATCTTTTTTATCGATGGTGTCCATATTTGCATGTTATAAATTCATGGTTCAATAGATATGAGTTACGTGTATTCAAGTTTTACTTTACAATGTATGTGTATACTTTGTGACTTACGTGTGTTCCAATGTATACTTTGCGACTTATGTGTGTTCCAATGTATACTTTGTGACTTACGCGTTTTCATGCATATACCTTGTATTCATGCATATACTTTGTTTTAAGTTGTGTATACTATGTATTTGTGTGTATACTTCAAGGCATATGTTTTTGTGACTACTTGTGCTTCCCTTATTCACATGTACATGATTGAATTATTCACGTGTATATTATTAATTGGTTAGCCATAGCATTGATCATTGTTGTCCTTCATGGTTTTTCTTGAATAAATTAATTGATTGATGGTAAAAAACTTTATCTAAAAGAAAAAAACACGTTTTCAATTGGTATTCTATGAAATGATTGATAAAAAGATTCCAATATATTTAATCCTTTGATTGGAACAACTCAATTAAGCAAAGGATACATAAGACTTTTCCTTTTATATTAGCAATGCATGGAAGTTTCAAAAAGTATCCTTGTTATTACAAAAAGATATGTGTTTATACACTTCAATTGTGCACTCACCCTTTGGTTCTTTGAAAGAAAAATCTACCTATGCCATTGTTACACTGCACAGGTAAACCAGATTTTGTATTGTGGAGCTATATTAAGCTACCAATCTCAAGACCAATGTAAAAATGATACAAAATAATGTTTGAGACTACAAGAAGACATCAAAATGGCTAGTGTACTAAACAAATTCTTATGATTTATGAAGAATGTTGATAACTCTACTCAGTTGGCTTCTTTTTTCAAAATCATACAAATTGAACCCTAGCATCAATAGACTTTGTATATCAAGCTACCACAATTCAAGTTTCAAAGATGAATATTTATCATGCATGTTTTAAATGACATTCAAGTTTATGGTGGTTTTGTTGTTTATATGATGTTATGTGATATTCTAATCGTAATGCATGTTTCTAGGTTGCATATATATTTATATTTTGTTTTTACATGATTTTTGTACCAACAAACCCAAAATGAACCGAACCCCCCTCCAAAAAAATTTGGCCTAACCGGCAAACCGAACTCCCAAACCTGAATCCAAACCTCAAAACCTATTCCAACACTCTTCATTTTTTCTGCACAAACTTAATTGACCACCAAATTATGCCGCCTCTTCACTTTACCCACTTTTACTCCCTCAAACATCTCTTTTTCATTCAAAACCCTTGTTTTCCCAACTAGGGCATCATGCCATAACATAATTTTGACCTCCCCTGTCCTTGCAGACCTTTTGAACACATCAAAATCCATAACCTCACCCTATTTCCAACCTATTCTAACTTATTTTCAAGTAATTTCTTCTTTTCACCTCTTCTAGTCTTGCTTTTAAGGGGTCTCAATTTTGAATTTTGAACAGGGGAAGCGTTAGTAATATGTTCCAATGCCTTTATCAATGCTATTTTCTTATTCCTACTCCCTATCCTACTTACATCAGGCCCATATCACTGAGACACAGCCTGAACAATAGGTGGAATGGCCTATTTCAACATATTACACTTGAACCCTTAAGGGATTGATCTGATTGAATAGCTGAGAGCGATTCCGTGTGTTTGGGTGTGAAAGAAAACCATACCTAGCATAAAAATACCTATTCAGACACGTTGGAATAGTTTGTTTGGTCACACGAGTTGCAGAATAAAAGTTGCACCAGTTTGCAACTTTCCATTGCTTGCATTTGACACTTTTTCCATCAACTGAAAAGTGGACACCGTGGGAAAATCACTCTGAGATAACAAAAATTGAGAGAGGTTATTGTAGAGGGGTCCAATGTGATCCCATAGGACTAGATGAGAAGTTTCTAAGTGTCATGGTATCCGAGTAACAACATGCTGAAGTTTGCAGTCATTTTGCACTTTGGACCCTAAAGGGATCGATCAGGTTGAACATAGCTCAGAGTGATTATGCGTGTTTGGGTGTGAAAGAGGACCATTCATAGTGTAAACATACCTATTTGGATGCATTGGAACAGTTCGTTTGGTCACATGAGTTGCAGAATGAAAGTTGCACCACTTTGCAACTTTCCACTACTTGCATTTGACACTTTTTCCATCAACTAAAAAGTGGACACCACAGGAAAATCACTCTAAAAAAAAAAAAAAAAGAGAGGTTATTGTAGAGGGTCCCAACATGATTCCATAGGATCAGATGAGAAGTTTCTAAGCATCATAGTATCTGAGTAACAACATGTTGAAGTTTGTAGCCATTTTTCACTTTGAACCCTTAAGGGATCGATTCAGTTGAACATAGCTCGGAGTGATTCCAGGTGTTTGGGTGCGAAAAAGGACCATGCCTAGCGTAAACATATATATTTAGACATGTTGGAACAGTTTTTTTGGTCACACGAGTTGCAGAATGAAAGTTGCACCACTTTGCAACTTTCCACTGCTTCCATTTGACACTTTTTTCATCAACTAAAAAGTGGACACCTTAAGAAAACAAATCCGAGATAACAAAAACTGAGAGAGGTTATTATAGAGGGGTCCAACGCAATCCCATAGGATCAGACGAGAAGTTTTTAAGAATCACGATATCTGAGTAACAACATGTTGAAGTTTGCAGCCATTTTGCACTTTGGACCCTTCAGGGATTGATCTGGTTAAACGTAGCTCAGAGTGATTCCATGTGTTTGGGTGCAAAAGAGGACCATTCCTAGTCTAAAAATACCTATTTAGATGTGTTGGAACAGTTTTTTTGGTCACACGAGTTGTAAAACGAAAGTTGCACCACTTTGCAACTTTTCACTACTTGCATTAGAAATTTTTTCCATCAACTGAAAACTAGACACCATGGGAAAACCACTATGAGATAACAAAAACTGAGAGAGGTTATTGTAGAGGGGCTCAACACAATCCCATAAGATTAAAGGAGAAGTTTCTAAGTGTAACGGTATCTAAGTAACATGTTGAAGTTTGCAGCCATTTTGCACTTTGGATCCTTAAGGAATCGATCTGGTTGAACATTGGTCAGAGCGATTCTACGTGTTTGGGTGTGAAAGAGGACCATTCCTAGCATAAAAATTCCTATTCAGACTTGTTGGAACAGTTCATTTGGTCACACGAGTTGCAGAATGAAAGTCACACCACTTTGCAACCTTCCACTACTTGCATTTGACACTTTTTCCATCAACCGAAAACTGTACACCACAGGAAAACCACTCTAAGATAACAAAAATTAAGAGAGGTTATTGTAGAGGGGAACAACACAATCCCCTAAGATTAGACGAGAAGTTTCTAAGCATCATGATATCCGAGTAACAACATGCTGAAGTTTGCAGTCATTTTGCACTTTGGACCTTTAAGGAATCGATCCGGTTGAACATAGCTCGGAGTGATTCTGCATGTTTGGGTGTGAAAGAGGACCATTCCTAGTGTAAAAATACATATTTGGATGTGTTGGAATAATTCATTTGGTCACACAAGTTGCAGAATGAAAGTTGCACCACTTTGCAACTTTCCACTACTTGCATTTGACACTTTTTCCATCAACTGAAAACCGGACACCACAGGAAAACTACTCTAAGATAACAAAAATTGAGAGAGATTATTGTAGAGAGGCCCAACATAATCCCATATGATTAGACGATAAGTTTCTAAGTGTCACAGTATCTGAGTAACATCATGCTGAAGTTTACATTTTGCACTTTGGACTCTTAAGGGATCGATCCGATTGAATGTAGCACAGAGTGATTCTGTGTGTTTGGGTGTGATAGAGGACCATTCCTAGCATAAAAATACCTATTTCGACATGTTGGAATATTTCATTTGGTCACACAAGTTGTAGAACGAAAGTTGCACCACTTTGCAATTTTCCACTACTTCCATTTGACACTTTTTCCATCAACTAAAAACTGGACACCATAGGAAAACCACTCTGAGATAACAAAAAATGAGAGAGGTTATTGTAGTGGGGCCCAATGCAATCTCATAGGATTAGATGAGAAGTTTCTAAGCATCACGGTATCCGAGTAGCAACATGTTGAATTTTGCAGCCATTTTGCACTTTGGACCCTTAAGGGATCGATCTGGTTGAACGTAGGTTGGAGTGATTCTGCGTGTTTGGGTGTGAAAGACGACCATTCCTAGTGTAAACATACCTATTTGGATGCATTGGAACAATTTTTTTGGTCACACGAGTTGCATAACGAAAGTTGCACCACTTTGCAACTTTCCACTACTTGCATTTGACACTTTTTCCATCAACTGAAAACTAGAAACAACGGGAAAACCACTCCGAAATAACAAAAACTGAGAGAGGTTATTGTAGATTGCCCCATCGCAATCCCATTGGTTCAGACAGAGATTTTGTAGTGTAGACACCGAAATCTGGTTTAAGCCTGCGACTTCAATATTCTTTATAATTCGTATTCTTCATGGTCATGATTAAATAATGTCAATTATTTAATTATTCTCTATAGTCTTCATTTCTTCTATTAATTAAATAATCTTAATTATTTAATTAATTCACATTTTCTTTATTCCATCCGATTAATTAAATAAACACTTTTATTTAATTATGTTACTAATTAACCTTATCCTTCTTGTCAAATTAAATAAATTCTTATTTAATTTACTCTTTACCATACTTCAACTATAATTAAATAAATTCTTTATTTATTTAATTATTCATTTAAAGTCCCTTCATCACTTAATTAAATAAATCTTATTTGTTTAATTATTCTTCAAATATCAAATCTTGAATTAAATGAATTATTTAATTCATGAATTCTATTTTAACGCATTCCTCTATATTTAGATAATTATGTGAGTTATCTAAGTATTCACTTTTACTCAACTCAAAAGATCTATTTTAATCGCTCGGTTAACTCTTGATGTAATGTCTGAGTGGCTTTCTCGAGTAATCTCTTCGTCAATTCATTCAATCGTCCAGTGCTAACTCAATTGCCTGTACATGCGGATTAAATAAGTATTTAATTAATTAAATCTTGTGCATGCATTCAAACAAAGAGTTGCTTTAATCCATCTTTATCTTTGTCATGCAAAGATAATTCTTTTGTTTTCGAATACCAAACTGGAAGATTAAATCATTTATTTAATCTTTAATTCTATTTCTAATTTGTATCACTCATGTCATTACTGACAGTTATCAGAATGCATGTCTAATCTGTTGATCTCAACCGTCCGTTGATCTTTCGATCTTGGCCTGTCATTCGAATAATCAATTTTCTATAAATTGATGTCATTCTTCATTCCAATCTCTCTCGCGAAATCTTATGACTTTTGAGAGCACTTATCTTGAATCTTCGATGTTTTGCTAATCACTATCTTAGGCTATACTTGCACGAACTTACAAAAAATTTGAGGGCAATTATACTACAACAGCAAAATGGAGAAGGGCAATCGAGATGAATCGTGGAACTACGTACAAATTTGGTGAGATTGTTCAAATTTTATTTATGTTTTTTACTTCCTTTGTTCTTTGTTGCTTAGCATTAGCTTAGCATTAGATTTAGCATTGCGTGTTTGCTTCTAATCTATTCTTGTGCACTTTCTTGGCGTTACATTTGGTGAACCCGACGTGAAGACACCATCTTCGCGTATCCGTAGACTTTGATTTTAATTTTTGTGGGTCTTTCGTACGGAATGACGCATCAGCTTGACGAAATGTCACAATTGAAATTAATAGACGTATCAGTTTGACAAAGCGACACAATTGATTTCCTGAACCGCATCTGACACCCGAAACGCCGCATCTAAAAAACCACGACGCATTTGAAGAATCCTGAATCGCAATTGACTGGTGAATACCGAGACGCAATTGAAGAGAATATCAATGCATCTGACTGGTAACACAGCGACACAATTGACTGGTAACCTTTATTTCTGTTTTCAAAAATCTAAAATTTTCAATTAATTTGTGTGTTACTAATATCTGATTTTCAATGTGTGGCCTTTTGGAAGTTAACAAGTTTTTGCAGGACGATTGACGAAGATGATATTGAAAACTACTAACGAATTTTTTTGCAGGACGCTTGTCGAAGACCCTAGATAATTTTTGAAATAGATTGTTTGGTAGCGTAGCAAATATTTCGTTTGGTTTAAAATTAACAAGTGTCTACTGTGTTTGGTGTGAAAGAACATCTATGTAATTACCCTCACGATTTGGTACATCGAAGTATCCTCTCCCCTTGCGCATTCGTGTGATCCTGGGTGTAAGAGAAACGGTTACCAACTCTAGAACTTGGGCCTGTTCTGGTGGGAAAAAGTACTCACCCCAGGACGACTCAAACTGGTAGCACCCTAAACCCGAGGGACTTCCAGCCGGTATATAAAAGTGGGTTCTTGGGGAAAATCCAAGAATCACGAGTGTGGTTCCGACGAGATGGATCTGAAAGGGGACTCTCGCCGTATGGATCATGCCCCACGAACGGAATTCCCATATTAAACACCTTTTGTTTTAGAGACCAACCGTTCTATTGGCCGTTGCTTGGTATAGTGTAGGGTACAGTATCATGCCCGAAAACACTCACTATTGATCCCCTTGAGTAGAGATAGCAGTTCTTGGGAGGTAATTGCCCAAAGAATTTGAAATTGGTGTGCTCGAAAGACGTTAATGAGCCGTGGAGGGGAGCCAATGCCACCAAATTTCTAAGCTATCCGCTCTCGAGAAGGAAAGGTGTTTATCACCAATTCGGGGTATTTCGGTGGGCTATACCAAGTATACAAACCCTAGGCCTTTTGGCCTATTAGGATGTACTTGTCTGTTGTCAACTTAAACATTCTTTGAGTCTAAAATAAAACTGAAAACACTTTGTCTTATGATTGTTCTTGTTTGCCAAAATCTGATCACGGAAAACATGGTTGGTTTTAAAATCTCATCATTGAAAATACACAGAGAGTCACAACTATTCACCAGAAGGTCGCAATTGATTTTTAGAGTCCCATCTGTTTAACTTTGAGTCACATCTATTATTACGAGTCGCATCTATTTAACTTTGAGTCGCATCTATTATTACGAGTCGCATCTATTTAACTTTGAGTCGCATCTGTTATTACAAGTCACATCTGTTTAACTTCGAGTCGCATCGGTCAGTTAGAGTCACATCTGTTAGAAGGTTAACCGCATCTGTCAGAGTCACACATTGAACTTTACTAGAGAAACACAATTGATCACTGGAAAATCACAACTGGTAAACTTGACCACATATGTGAGATCCTGCGATGCATCTGTCTGATTATCAGAAAACTAGAATTCACAGTCACTGTCCAGTCAACACGATTATACCAGTTTCAGTTGTCTTTACACAAATGGTCCTTGAACGGAAATCTGAAACGATTTGCTCAATTTTGCATCTTTTAGGTTCATTCAGTCATTACCATAGTTGTCTTAATTCAGAGTTTAGTTTCATCTTAGAATACATATTACCTTGCATTAAACTTCTAGAAAGGTCACTTTTACAAACTTTAGGATTAGTCCACCATCTACACTCTAGAAAAGACATAGTGTCAACGAAATCTGTCATTGAACCTAGTTTTATCAGTTTATCCTTTGTCCTATAGAGAGTCCTCCTAGCTCATCAGTCTAGTTAGGAAACTCAACTTGTCTTTAATCCTCGTCCTACATTGGTTCCTTGACTTAAACTAAATTGACGCCTTGGTTAGACTTTAGGTAGTTGGTCCCTTCGTCCTGGGTTTATAGAATTGATTATTTTAGAACCTTGCTTAGGCCTTGCATCTTTAGATTTTAGGCTAGTGTCATCCTAGAACATTCCTTATTTTGCATACGAAAATCTCAAAAACATAGACTAGAGTCATACTGTTCATAGATATAGTTTTACATTTCCCACATATTGAGCTTGTCTTACATGGTTGAAACTAGGTCTAAGAGAAGAGAGAGAAAACATGTCAAACCCAAATGAATTCATCAATCCATTTTCTTCAAGACCTCATAAGACTCTATTAGACAAATTCACCACTAGAAACACTCAAAGACATATTGCAGTAGAGGACATAGAGGCTGCCGCACAAGACCCTGAGTTTGCCTCTTTCATAGATGAGTACCTAGCAAATGATCGACAATGATACTTAGCCAAATTGCTAGCTGAAGGCGCTACCTTACCTACAGGATTTGATATCAGCACCTTACAAACTCAACCTACACAAGGGACAAATACCACAACTGCTAGTACCGCTATACCTCAGGTCAGCACAACTATGCCATCTAGCACACCTACACAGAGTACGACGGTCCATATGTCCCCATTTGGTACATCTAGCATGACATCAGGATTTAATTTCACTATAGGGGCTTCATCATCCACTCCCTTCGGTCCTCTTGTTGGGAGTAAAAGGCCTAAAACCTCAGCCTCTACACCTTATGTCGGTGTCACAAGTTCACAGTCAATGGTCATACCTAACGCTAGTATCACGAGCACCATACCACATTCAACGACCATACCTAGTGCTCCAGTCACTAGTACTATACCATGGATTACACAAACAAGGGTCATTCCCTCCTTCTAATATGGCAATCAAAATCCATTCACGCAGATTCTGAGTCAGAATCCATTCTCCCAAACTAGTACTCAGAATCCATTCACACAGATTCCAAACCAGAATCCATTCTCTCATATCGGTGGTCATGATCCATTTACACAGATTCCAAGACACCAATCATTTACACAGATTCCCAATCAGAATCCCTTTTCCCAAAGTGGTACTCAGAATCCGTTTACACATATCCCAGGTCAACACCAATTTATGCAGATTTCAAACCAAAACACATTTACCAACATTTTGAATCCAAATCCACCTCAGATGCCAATGTTCAATCAAAACCAATCACGAGACTTTGATTTCAGAATCACATACACGGATCTGCATAATCCCCCTAGCACATCTTTGACCCAAGTTGACGTCTTACAAACACAAATGCATGCATTACAAATGCAAATGGATAACATGTCAGTGTCAACTAAGAAATCATTTTCAACAAAGGACATATGCCCATTCCCTTTTGATAGATCATTGTACATGACCCCTTTCCCTCAGATATGTCATACCGATCTCCTAAGTACAATGGCAAACAAAATCCAATAGAACATATAAGGTAATTTTCTACCATATGCATAGATGTCGCTTATGACCCCACGTATCTTATGAGGCTATTTCCAAGAAGTCTTGTAGGAATTGCACTAGAATGGTTTTCGGGTCTAGATTCTGGCATTAGATCTTGGGGTGAACTGGTTGAGAAATTTGTGGAGCAATTCTCCTTCAACATAGACCACGAGATAAATATAGCAACCTTGTGTCACACAACGCAAGACAAAGGGGAAAAATTCATTTCTTTCTTCCAGAGATGGAGAACTATAGCTAGTAGGTGTTCTGTCGAGATACCCGAAAAACAAAAAGTTACAATGTTTCAAGAAAACCTTCATGCAAAACTCAGGAGTAACTTAAGGGTACATTGTTGTGCATCTTTTTCAGAACTAGTGGAAAAAGGGGGTATAATAGAGAAAGATCTCATTGAAAAGGGCGAACTCAAGACATCAACATCCAATAGAAACCCGATCATACAAAACACCCCCACTGATAGAAACAGATTTTGGTCTCACAACAAAAATGTCACCAATGATGGGGTGGTTGATGCTAAAACGCTACAAGCAGGACCCCTCTTCACATTACAAGGACCTCATACTTTTTCCAACATGATTAATGCTGTCAATCAACCTCCTAACGTGGTCCAAAATACTCAACGTCCACAACAAAGGAGATTTCAAAAACGTGAGTTCACTCCCTTAAGGGAACCCATTGAGTCGGTGTTCAAACAACTGTTACAACATAATCTTATACAGCTGCAGGAACCAAGACAATACGATCCAGGACAATTTAAACCAGCTTGGTGGGATGACAATGCCTTTTGTGATTATCATAGGACTAAGGGATATAACCTACAAAACTGTTGACAACTGAAGAATATCATACAGGATCTTGTCGAAAGGAGAATTATTGAAGTTAGTGGACAAAAACAAAAGTCATCAAACACTGATCATCAAGTCTTTTCTGACCAACTACATGATCATGGGAAAGGAACTGTCCCCAATTCGAGTACTAAGACCAATATGTCAACCAACTATGCGAGTATCAAGCATGATTATAATACTGGAAAAATCATTCATTGCCTTCGCGCCGCTGATGAGAATATTAATACCATTACTATCAATACAAATCCTAAGTGCACGGTCAATACTCGTCGTACTAAGTTCACTATCCAAGGCCCTCCATTGCAACAAACACCACAATCTTCCAAGTTACAATATAACCTACTTGACCAATTGGGGAAGACCCCAGCCCAAATTTCAATCTTGGAACTGTTGTGAATTTTCCCTGAGCATCGATCTGTTCTCGATAAAGCTTTACAGAACACCATGGTCCTTAATGTCCTTGATGTCAATCGCTTCCAAGAAATGGTGGGCTACTTGACCAATAATCACCATGCCATGTTTTCTGAACAAGACTATGCAACTGAAAAGAAGAACCACAACAACCCTTTACATCTAGAAGTCCTTGTTGATGACACCAAAGTTATATGAGTTTTGGTAGACGGGGGAGCAGGGCTAAATCTGTGTACTTTAAAACTAATTAAAGTATTAGGTATTTTAGAAGCATGCGTAGACGAGACCAAAAGTATTGTCATAAAAGCTTATGATGATGAGGAACGAAAATCAAAGGGGGTGGTAACACTTCCTATCAGAATTGGTCCTGCAATAATGAAGACAAAGTTCCAGGTCTTGGATCTCACCCTTCCTTATAACCTTCTGCTAGGTAGACCATGGATTCATGCCATGAAGGCAGTCCCTTCCACATATCATTAGTGTCTTAAATTTCCTTACAATGGCACGGAAATAACTATAGATGGTGATCCAGATCCCTTCCAGTATTGCACCAATCTAAAAGAGATCCCCCAACACCAAGTGCCAATAAATCAAGAGGCCTCATCGTCCAATTCATCCTCCTATGTTGATCCAGCCACACTCACTCGAACATCTATTTCACCCTCAATTCCTACTATTCCTAGGGTTGAGATCCAAGACAAGGGTTGTGGAGAGTATTACATGAAGACTTCTTATTGTGTTAGCCATTTGATCCATCCTAAGACATATGGTTTACCTACATCAGATTGGGAAAATTCTATGGTCACTATACATGTTCCTCCCACAACAAATTTCATCAAATGGGGAGAATTAAGCAAAGAGGCCGTAAATACAGAAGATGTCACTTCCTGGCTGTATAGGGAAGATGATGAGGAACCCCTCTTACTTGCTCATATTCCTACAAATCTATATGGAAAGGGTTTCAAAATCATGCAAAGCAAAGGATATGATGGACAGAGTGGTTTAGGCTTAAACCAAGATGGGAGGATTGAACCAATATTTGTTTCTCAGTGGCCAAAAGGAGTAGGGCTAGGGTTTCAACTGATTCAGATTGGCGTTCCTAGTACCCCATTACCCTTACTTGAGGAAGTAAGTGCTTCAGAAGATATTAAGACATCTCACGAACCAGTGGACCAATATCATTGTGACTCCCCCGACTCTAACGATTATGAGTGGGATCCCCTATCCTCTACTTCTTCCATGGACCTTGACAAGTTATTTGGAGAACTTGACTTGATGTTAAGTTCCTCACCAAATCCCTTGAGTTCCTGTCCACCAAAGAAAATGACAAAAGAGGAATGGTTTAAACACTACTATTGGGAATCACTTGATCCTACCTCTTGGCAACCTGAGCCACCTGTTTCTGATAGTCGAACCTTGGCATTAGGTCCACCTATCCATCCACCTAGACTCAAACCTAAGAGCAAAAAGGACCTGGTACAAGACTTTTGTAATCACATGAATAATTCAATCTTTACCTTGACCCCATTAAACTTTGATAACTCCAACGATGACATGCCCTTAGTCTATCCCCAACTCATTGATTGGGATCAACAAGACACACCCGTCTTAGACATTTTTGAGAATGACGAAGCAATCACTAAGTTCCTGGGATTACGACAAGGCATACCAAACGGTGATCATAAGGCTGGTTTTACTATTGACTTGGACAACAAAGCATATTTTGGGGAATCAGTTCAACCCTCCAGTCACAAAAATGAGAAAAAGAATAAACAAAATAAAAAGGATGAGTCTCTAGGTGAAAACCGAAAGGCACCTTTAGACAATGAAAAAGTAAAAAGAAAGGACGCATCCGAAGGTGAAAACCCCTCTGAGGCACCTAAGGATGGAGGTTTGAACATTCTCCCCGTTGCACAGGAAAAGTCACCCATGCTCATTGAAGAATCAGTAGAAGTCAACATAGGTACCAAAGAGAATCCTCGACTGGTTTATTTTGCAGCATCATTGACAACAGAAGAGTAGCCAGAGTTCCATAACTTCTTTGCACAGAGATAGATAAATTTTACTTGGTCATATGCCGACATGTCGGGGTTAGATCCTGAACTTGTTCTACATCATTTTCCCTTACAACCAGGTACCAAACTAGTGAAACAAAAATTGAGAAAAATGCACCCACAGATTGCTTTGTTAGTCAAGGCAGAACTCAAGAAACTCTTAGACGTTGGTTTCATCAGATCTATTGACTATGTAGATTGGATTTCCAATCTTGTACCAGTCACTAAACCAACTGGGGGCATCCACATCTGCACTTATTTTAGAGATATTAACAAAGCTTGTCCTAAGGATGACTTCCGTTTGCCTAACATAGACATGATAGTTGACATGACAGCAGGATATGAGATGTTGTCCCTTATGAATGGATTTTCAGGATATAACCAGATCAGAATTGCAACTGAAGACCAACCTAAGATGGCTTTCACTTGTCCTTGGGGAACGTATTGCTGGAATGTTATGCCCTTCGAACTCAAGAATGTTGGAGCGACCTATCAACGTGCCATGACTACTATATTTCATGATCTAGTACACACTCTTATGGAGGATTATGTCGATGACCTTATTGTAAAATCCAAGACAAGGGCAGAACATTTACAGGTTTTAGACAAGATATTTCAAAGGCTGGAGAAGTATAAAGTGAGACTCAATCCAAAGAAATGTGTGTTTGGAGTCAAGTCAGGAAAGCTGTTAGGTTATATCATTTCTAGATGAGGCGTTGAAGTGGATCCGGCTAAGGTAAAATCAATCATGGACATGCCTCCACCCACTAATCTTAGTCAACTAAGGACATTACAGGGAAGGTTGCAATCTATCAGAAGATTTATAGTGCAGTTAGCAGATAAGACACATCCTTTTCAACATCTACTTAAGAAAGGAGTACCCTTTGTATGGACAGCTAGGCGTGGAGAGGCTTTTCAACTGATTAAAGAATATTTACTCACACCACCTGTCTTAATTCCACCTGTTGAAGGAATACCATTGATTCTTTATATTACGGAAACCCATTCATCACTCGGAGCATTGCTTGCACAGAATGATGATGAAGGTCATGAAAGGGCAGTCTATTATATCAGTCGGACTTTGGTAGGTTATGAGCTCAACTATAGTACCATCGAACGTGCCTGTCTTGCAGTAGTATTTGCTACTCAAAAATTGAGGCACTATATGCTAAACCATCAAACAATGCTGATTGCTAAAATAGACCCTCTGAAATATCTTCTCAGCAAGGCAGCATTAACAAGGCGACTGGCCAAATGGGTTATGATACTTAGTGAGTATGATATCCAGTATGTAGAAAGAAAGGCTATTAAAGGATGGGTCATTGTTGATCAGTTAGATGACACACCCATACAGGTAGATCACCCATTAGTTGTAGACTTTCCTGATGAGTTCATATTCACAATTGACACAAACATAACATGGAAACTGTACTTTGATGGCTCACATACAAATCATGGTTCAGGGGCTGGTATATTGTTTATTACACCACAGGGTGATTCCATCCCTAAGTCATTCAGGATTGCATTCCCATGCACTAACAACATAGCAGAGTATGAAGCTCTAGTGATAGGGTTACGCATGGCAGTCAAGTGGAAAATTAAGAACCTACAGGTATATGGCGATTCCCAACTGGTAATCAGACAGATAAATGATGATTATGAGACTAAGGATGAGAAGCTTTCCCCCTACAAATGCATGGTTGATAGCTTTAAGGAGTACTTTGACAAAGTCAACTTTCATTAGATACCTCATGTTTTGAACAGGGCAGCAAATGCTATGGCTATAATTGCATCACTTCTTGACATTCCCAACAACATGCCTAAGTTTGAGTTCTTGGTAGAACAACTTTTGGTCCCAGCCTACGATATCCCAGATTCTGAAATGGTGTGTGACATTGTTGGTCCTGATTCCCCATGGTACAAACAAATCTATGATTACCTTCATGATGAAGTCATACCCACTGGCCTATCAAATAACCAACGTAGGACATTCCTCCGCAAGTCAGCCAAATACACCATCGTCGGAGACACCCTATATAGACGCGCCTTAGATAATACCCTACTAAGATGTCTTGATTCTACTGAAGCACAAGCAACCTTGCATGGGGTGCATGAGGGTATATGTGGTTCCCATTCTAACGGTCCTACCTTAGCCAAAAATATTATGAGACTGGGTTATTACTGGCCTACTATGGAAAAAGACTCATATGTATTTGTAACGAAATGCTGCCAATGCCAAGTTCATGGAGACTTGATACATGCCCCAACACAGGAGCTTTGTCCTATAACGTCACCATGGCCCTTTTCCCAATGGGGACTCGACCTCATAGGTTAGATCCACCCCACCTCATCTAATGGACACAAATTCATTATCACTACCCATGAGTATTTTACGAAGTGGATTGAAGCCATTCCTATGACATACATTACTGGCACACAGATTTCTAAATTTATCCTGAATTATATCATCTGTCGGTATGGTATCCCTCAGTCCATCATCACGGATAATGGCCGCCCATTTAAGAATCAAGAAGTCTGCCATCTGTGTGATGAATTTCATATCCAACATCAACTCTTTTCTCCACTCCATACTACCCACAAGGTAACGCCAGAGGTATCTAACAAGACCATCATTAGAATCCTCCTAAGAAGAATCACAATGATGTTGGTCATGGACCCGGCATTTTGGCAGCTTTAACCTCTTTAC
The DNA here is from genome assembly GCA_007258455.2 of Sequoia sempervirens. Classification (NCBI taxonomy): domain Eukaryota; kingdom Viridiplantae; phylum Streptophyta; class Pinopsida; order Cupressales; family Cupressaceae; genus Sequoia; species Sequoia sempervirens. Next base: position 343,702,068 of record VDFB02270651.1, on the reverse strand, counting down.
CCTTATGCTTTTATTCCATTGTAAGCATTCCGGTGACTCACCGGGTGCTTACCCATATTCACTTGTATTTGGTTCTCGGTTATTCTCGGCTTATTGAGGTCGAGATTCCTTCCCTAAGGGTGGTCCCCAAAGGCCACATTGATGATCAAGAGTACCGAGTATCGAGACTCCATGAGCTAGAATTCCCGGATGAGCGTAAGAATGTGGCTGCATTTATGGATCCATTCTCCTAAGCTTTATCGAATTTTCATCGTGAAGCTATAACAGTAATACCCGAACATAAACTTTTGACATTGGTGACTTGGTTTTAATGAACCCAAAGAATCAAGCAAAAAGAGACAAACCAAGAAAGTTTGAACCTAACTGGTTAGGACCTTATATTGTTACAGAAACTTTTGGATCAGGAGCGTACCAACTCTCTACTCCTAAAAGGGAACCATTGTCCTTGCCAATCAATAGTCTGCATCTGAAGAAGTTCTACGCATAGCTTCTAGGAGCCTTTGTCTTAATTAGCAAAAATACAAAAAAAATCAGAAAAACACAAAAATCGTTATCAAGGTGAAAACCTGGCAAACAGGCATCTTGGTAACACCAAAAAAAAAAATTAGATAATCTAGAAAATAGTAAAGACAAATCATTCGTCCAATAGTGAAAACCACTTCGGTGGCACTTTGGATAGGTACCATGGTGAAAACCTGGCAAACAGGCACCATGTGTAGTTAACTCTACTCCTTTGTCTACTATTATTCTAATCTAGTCCTTATCCTTGTACATAGTCCTTATCATTGTACATAGTCCTTATCATTGTATATAGTCCACGGCCATGTACATAGTCCACTACCCTGTACATACTACCTATCCCTGTACATATCCCTTATCTTACATATCCATCGCTTGTATATACCATTCATAATAAGTGGTAGTCTTTCCCATAACCTGGAATGATTGACATCGAGTGCATTTCAAATCCCCCATTTTACCCTATTCATAATCAATTGGTCTTATACTCAAATAGGGGCAGACACTTGACCTATGTCATATTGGTTCTTACATTGGCTATGTTGAAGACGTAAAACCATGGAAAATCCACAAACATCGCAAAATGACCTGAGAAAACATAAAAACATCAGAAAACTTCAAAAAGACAAAAAAAAAATCAAAACATTTCAAAAAATCCAAAAATAGAGTCAGAGTCAATCACACTTGTCAGTCTTTGTCATTTGTTGAACTACATTGCCTCTGCGACTGGATGAAGGCAAGGCCATCTACCGATGTGCCCCTGAGGCATTAGGTCAGTCCATTTAGGTTTGTCTATATAAAATCATGATTCAATCCATATGTCTATATGATAAGGTCATGGGTCGTGTCGAACTACAAGGTCTATGCATGTACAACGTAGGCAAGGCCATCAATCGATGAGCCCCCAAGGCCGCACTAGGTCAGTCCATTAGGGTTTGTCACATTCATTTTCACACACGTATTCTATTTGTAGTCAGTCTTGTCAGTCAAAGTCAAGTCGAACTACGAGGTCTCTGCGTGTACAACTTAAGCAAGGCCATCAATCGATGAGCCCCCGAGGCCGCACTAGGTCAGTCCTTTAGGGTTTTTTCATCACACATAGTCAATTGTCAATGCATCATCTCAAGTCATGCATCAATCTAGTGAACAAGTCAGCAATGTCTCTAAGTCAAATCAAACAACTTTCCAAACAAAACAACCAAAACATATCAACTAATGTCTACTATAGGATGTGTCCTTCCTGGAAACAAACATCATCATAGCAATCAACCTGAGTCTTGTTCAAGATGAGTGCTTCCTAAATACTGATATCAGCAAAACAATCTATGTCTTATACAGGATGCGTCCTTCCTACATAATTGACATTGTCAAACAATCAAACATAGCCTTACATAGGTTATCACATCAACGGCATCTGACTCAACGTCTTATACGATACATGTCTTTCTGAAACTAGGCTTTGTCATGACTTATACAGATAGTCATAAAATCGAAACCAGACTCACAGTCTTATCCGGTATGTGTATCTCCTGATATCAGGCTCTACCAATCAATCCTTAAATCAATCAAAACAAATCAAGTTTTGGAAAATATTTTATTGGCTTTTTGACTTTCTGACTTATTTATCTTATCTTTTCAGTTGACTTTATGATGGGAATTATGTTACTAGCTTTCTTAAGGATGTCCCATGAGGGATTTAGAGAAGCAACGATGTATCCAAATTCTATTTTCTTTGACTGCTGTCTGTCGACTGTCTTTTACATTTGATTTTGAGTCGTGTTACTAGTTTCCTCAAGGATGTCCCATGAAGGATTTAGAGGAGCAATGACGTCTCATGACCCATCTTTTACTTTGTCTGCTGTCTGTAGTTTGTCCTGACAAAAAGACTGGGGCAACTTGTGCCCTTAGTATGAGTTAATGACAATCCTTGTCTGTGACTGTCTGTTATTAGCAAGTGGATGGCCTTGCACACCTTGATTTATGTCATATCATGGTGTTTTTCTCCATTTGTATTAGTCCCACCCAATGATGATAAAGTGCAATACCTTTTGTGATATAGCGAAACATCGAAGATTGCTAATACTAACATCTATCTCCTATCTTTCGTTCTTTCTTGATCTTTATTTCCGCACTAACAGTTCTTCTTTCTTGCATTATGATGGAGTCCTATGACACAAAACAATATGCATCATCCTGTATCAACGTACATGTTAGGAAAATACATACATATAGGCATATTTCATATCTAGATCATCATGGCATAATAGACATTCATCATCAAACAATACATATCATAAGCATTCCAAGTAAAAAGCAACTGTAAATATATGCATCATATTACATTTGTATAAGCGTCACATGTAGTCGGCATTATACATATAACATCATATTGCATCTCTAATTTATAAACCGCATACATCATATAGAATCAACATTATATCATTAGCTGCATATACACACCATAAAATAGATATCATCATCCATCACATAAGCATGTCATATAAACATCACATGTACAAATAAACAATGACATAATTAATACATAGAAATGCATATCATGAGAATCACCGCCAAAATCATATATATATATCTCGCTCAACCGTGTCACATCACAATGTCATAATGTATCAATAATACATGGAAGCCCACAGGCTATAGGATCATAATACAATGTCTTGATGCATCTCAAGAAGTATCCCTATCCTGAACTGCCACTGCTATCATGCCTGGAGTGTGTGGAGGAATGATGATGGGAACCCGACGACCTGTGAGTTGAGGGAGGTCTGTCATACGGACCTGCTCTGTGTGGCTGCTCCACCCCCTCTGTGCTAACTGTCCTAGTGTGGGTCCTGGTCTGGGACCTGCTACTATGTGCCTCTGAGAAACTGGGAGCCTGTCTCTCTGACGGAACCTCTGCCTCATAAAGATCCCGATAATATCTCTCTCTCCCCGACTCTGACTAGCTTTCTAGAAAAGGCAACTGATGGCCCAGTACATAGGGCTCTGAGCTCTGAGAATCTCTGCTCTATCTCCTATCGCCAAGCTATAGCCTGATCTCTATCCATGATGGATTTGTCCCTCTCTATCTGGAACGCATCCCTCTCTGACATCAGAACTCTCATCTGCTCCTCCAAGGATGCAACCTGAGCACGCAATGTATCTGTGTCCGGATCCACTGCCCCTGTCTCATCCTGTCTGCCCCTCACTCTCCCATCCTCATCATCTAACTCCTCTAGGATCTGATCTCGAATCTCTCTCTCATGATCGTCATCCTCCTCATCATCCTCCTGGTAGGTGCCCAACAAACCCAAGGCATCAATCTCTACCTCCTCTCTGCCCGCCTACTCAATACCTACCTCCTCCTCTGCTGGGATGTCTGGAATAGCTGCCTCCATAGGATGTACCTCCTCTCTCCCTATCGCAACATCCACCTCCTCTCCTCCTCTACCAATGTCTGGTATGGCCACATCCTCATCTCCTCGTCCCTCCTCACGGATCGGTGACAATGGTGGCCCTCATCCCCTCCAACCACATCTCCCTCTCCTGCCCCCACACCATCCACCTCGGCCATCATCTCCTCCATCACCACGGCCTCCTCTGTCTCCCCAACCTCTACCTCTGCCATTCCTACCTCATGGACCTATCCCTCGCCGCTCTACCAATGCTGGCTGCTCTGGATCTGTCAGCGGAATCGGTCTGTGTACTGCCCACCACTAATAATACTCCAATGTGGTCCTTGGATCTACTGGACCATCCCTCCATCCCCATGGAACTGCCTGTAGTGCATTGATGTTGGCCTCTGCTGTGGCAACAGGAATCTCTGGACCCCATAGGGGGACCTCTCGCGATGATCTCGCAAACTCTACCCATCCTCTAGGAACATCCTGCACCTCTCCAAACTGTCGCAGGACACAATCTGGCAACTGATGCTCTATAATGTGGACATGTGACACTATCCGCCCGACCAAGAACTGTATCTGTCAGAAAAATGGCAAATGCTCATCCTCATCTGACCACTTGGCACAGCCCAGGTATGGTCTCCATGTAAACTGCACCATAGTGTCTATGGCATGTCTAAAATAACCCGTATCTCCTATGTGGTGCTGAGTGTTAGCCCCCGCATAGCAGAAGGCATAAGGAGCTCCATGTGGAAGATCAACTGTCATTGGTGGGTGGAAAATGGTGATGTGTTCCCATGCCCATACCATTAGAAGCATGGTACCACAACTCATAAATTGTGCCTCTCGGTAGGCAATATCATGCAAATGAAAGTATAACATCCCGAGCAGACATGAACCCCAAGCATACACCACTCAACGCTCTAGCATGCCTACTAGCATCTCCCCCCACCCCACGGGAAAACCATGACGTCGGTGGTCAGGAAGTACTATGCCCCCTATCAATGTACACAATAGACAGTTTAGCAGCCTATACCTTTGAGCCAACACACGCCACCTAATCTCATAGTCGTCAAATCCTAACTGCCTAATGTCCACATGTGGGTAGTATCTGCACATCTCGATTGCACCCCTCTGGGTATCATACGTCACCCGTGTGCCTCTAATAGGAAGTCTGAGGATCTTGTAGACATCCTCTAAAGTAATAGTGGCCTCTCTAGTCGGTAGGTGGAAGGACGATGTCTCTGAGTGCCACCGCTCACACAAAGCTGTCAATAATCCTTGATTCGCCTGAATCTAGGGCATGTCTATCACGTGAAGTAGACCTAGGTGCCATAGGATCCGTCGCTTTGCTGGCCGCAAACTATCTCTAAATCGAAACGTTGTCGGTCTCGACTCCCGTGTATATATCGTGTCTAGCACAACCTGCAATGGAATTATACATGTCTCATGTTAGCATCAATCATCTATTCTAGGGCAAATGGACTATACTAACTAAAATTCAAATGCGTTGTTATTTTGCACATGCGTCATTATTTTTTCACATGCGTCGCTCTTTAACATATGTGGTGCATAAAATTCATATGCGTCGTTATTTTTCAAATGTGGCTAATTATATCACAAGTGTGTTACACTAAATTCATATGCGTTGAAAAATTAACATTGCGTTGATAAATATTCAAATGCATTTCAAAATAAACAAATGTGGCTATTCTAAATGCAAATGCGATGCAAAATTTCAAATGCGGTTCACAAATCTACACATGTGTTGAACCGCACACAAAGTATGCAAAACAGCTAACGTAAAATCGCAAATGCGTTGTTCCGCAGATCGATGCGTTGTTCGCACGATCATATGCGGTGATTTATTAAAATGACGCATAACAAAAACTTACTTTAAATGCATAAAAACACGCGCAATGCAAAAAAATTCAAAGGGAAAGATTGAGGTACATACCGGGGGGTCCGCGTCGGCTGGCCTCTGGAAGGTCCGGATCCTGTAGGCTCGGTGATGGGTGTTCGGAACGGGAGACATCGTCGCTAGGAGTGCAGAGCAAATTCTCAAATTTCCAAGCTAGGTGGGTGAAAATGAATAGGTTTTTACCCCACTTCCTATATATACCTAAGGTTTAGGTGGCATTATTTTATATTGGTTGTGTCGACTGTCATTTCCACTCCTCCTGTATCTGTACCTAACGTTCCCAACCTCAATTCCGTCAACTCCACTGCATTTCTGGTCATCCAATGGCCTAATCGGGACTATTTCCAAATTTTTATTAACTTTTTCGAAAATTTGTCAATTTTCCTGAGGGGGCATACCTTCACCTGTTTTACACTAAGGCATAACTGGGGCATATTTCTTATCGGTTTTCTTTGACACAACGCCGAAATGACATTGTATCAAAGAGGGGCAAATGTAGACACCGAAATCTGGTTTAAGCCTGCGAATTCAATATTCTTCATAATTCGTATTCTTCATGGTCATGATTAAATAATGTCAATTATTTAATTATTCTCTATAGTCTTCATTTCTTCTATTAATTAAATAATCTTAATTATTTAATTAATTCACATTTTTCTTTATTCCATATGATTAATTAAATAAACGCTTTTTATTTAATTATGTTACTAATTAACCTTATCCTTCTTGTCAAATTAAATAAATTCTTATTTAATTTACTCTTTACCATACTTCAACTATAATTAAATAAATTCTTTATTTATTTAATTATTCATTTAAAGTCCCTTCATCACTTAATTAAATAAATCTTATTTGTTTAATTATTCTTCAAATATCAAATCTTGAATTAAATGAATTATTTAATTCATGAATTCTATTTTAACGCATTCCTCTATATTTAGATAATTATGTGAGTTATCTAAGTATTCACTTTTACTCAACTCAAAAGATCTATTTTAATCGCTCGGTTAACTCTTGATGTAATGTCTGAGTGGCTTTCTCGAGTAATCTCTTCGTCAATTCATTCAATCGTCCAGTGCTAACTCAATTACGTGTACATGTGGATTAAATAAGTATTTAATTAATTAAATCTTGTGCGTGCATTCAAACAAAGAGTTGCTTTAATCCATCTTTGTCTTTGTCATGCAAAGATAATTCTCATGTTTTCGAATACCAAACTGGAAGATTAAATCATTTATTTAATCTTTAATTCTATTTCTAATTTGTATCACTCATGTCACTACTGACAGTTATCAGAATGCATGTCTAATCTGTTGATCTCAACCGTCCATTGATCTTTTGATCTTGGCCTATCGTTCAAATAATCAATTTTCTATAAATTGATCTGTCATTCATTCCAATCTCTCTCGCGAAATCTTATGACTTTTGAGAGCACTTATCTTGAATCTTCGATGTTTCGCTAATCACTATCTTAGGCTATACTTGCACAAACTTACAAAAAATCTAAGGGCAATTATACTACAACAGCAAAATGGAGAAGGGCAATCGAGATGAATCATGGAAATACGTACAAATTTGGTGAGATTGTTCAAGTTTTATTTACGTTTTTTACTTCCTTTGTTCTTTGTTGCTTAGCATTAGCTTAGCATTAGATTTAGCATTGCGTGTTTGCTTCTAATCTATTCTTGTGCACTTTCTTGGCGTTACAGTAAGCACCATGGTATCTGATTAATACCCCATCAAATATTGCTACCCTTTTGCACTTTGGGATTTGATGTTTCATTGAACTGTACAATTCCGTACAGGGTGATTGTGCTCTCTTTTTGATGGAATTTTGTTGGAAAAAAACTTAACTCTATTTTAGTTTTGGTTTGGTTGGATTTCAAGCGATTTTGTGAATTTTAGAATCCAATTACTAAGGGTCGATTTGTATACCCTGTTTTAAGGGTTTTGAGTGCATTAAAATGTCATATTAAGCCTTTCACCCACTGTATGATTCTATAACTCGATGGAAAGGATTAGTTATGGTTGTAAAACATGTGTAAAAAGTCTTGTGTGCAAGGGAGGTGAATAAAGGGTTTTTAGGTGATGCCCTAGATGTCAAATGGTGCATTTTTGAGTGGAAAATGGTGGTTTACTGCTAGGGTTTGAAGAAATCTTTGGGGGCAGCGATATCTCTTGAACTTTTAAACTTGTGTAGACCTTTTTGAAGGTGTTTTAGGCTTTGGTTGGCTGTGGGAAGGTTTCGTGTATGGGTTTTCAATAAACCCTTGCCTAACTTATAGTCTCCAAATCTCATCAAATGGGCTTATCATTTAGAGAAGGTCATCCAATGGCCAACCAAACATCAATCAAGCTTTAACACAGACCCTAAGACAAATTCCCAAGATATCATACCATGTTTCTTTGTACCATCATTAAGATCCAATAGACCACCTTGCATAAAGGCTACTAAATTAGCCCTATTTACAAAGAGACGACCTTTTAAACACTAGATATTCACTCAAACTCCTAAAACAACAGTATTTTATGTGTCAAAACCTCAAATTCCATGATTTGTTTCCAGGTCCAAGACCTCTAGACCCCTAATATACCAAACCCTCTATTTCAAGCAAAATACTTGGGGTTTTAATGAAACTCCTATCACCCGCACCTGCCATACCCAAAAAAAGCACCAAACACACTTACCAGACCTTGCACATGGTGAATAATACATTACATGGACAGTCCTTCCCACATTTTGTCAAAACACCACTTGAAACCCTCATTTTCATCATGAAAATACCCTGTTACAGCCCTAGAACATCATCCCAAACACCCAACCTTGACTCCACAACATTCTAAATAGGTTAGGAATGTATTTTACAAGTTAGAGGACCCATTCCACAAGTTATATTAGGCACAAAAAGTGGAATGGGTCGAATTACATCATGAAACCCTTCAATCCAAGAACACTGTGAAAGTAGGTAGCTACAATAAAAACAAAATAACTTTCACTATACAAAGAGTTAGAACCTCTAAATAGGTGAAAATGAAAGCTAATTCATCAATCTACAACATCCAATAGGTTTAGATCATTTTAGTGTTCGTACAGGCTGTACAACAACAAGAAAAGTGAGAAAAACCAATAAATTTCTGGAAAATAACATTCTTCTTGATCAAAAATGGGTTACAACTCAACCAACAACCTCTCCTTCAAGGAATTGAAAGTTATTATACATATTTACAGTAGGAACAATAAAAGAGCAGAGGCTTTGAAAGGAACTCCAAGAAAACAAAGCTCTCTAAATGGTATATCAAACTCTAGTTCAAAATATTTTAGATGAGGCTACTCCCATAGCTCTCTTACTCACTTGACAAATCCTTGAAACTCTGTATTGATTTTATTTTTCATGTCCCTCTCTTGCTGTTCTTCCTCAATTTCATCAGGATCATACATTGACCTTCTTTCCCCTCCTAAATTTTGGACCACATCCATTACCTCCACATAAAACTGGACATCCTTGGTCTTCTTGGTTCTCACACCTTGATATGGTTATGCAAATGAAAATGAAGCAAAGTAATCATCTCCTTCTCTATTGGCTAGAAGAATGCATGCATAGTGTTTTCATACATGATATCAACTCTCTCTTCTTCTCTCATGGTTGAATATTGAAATCTAGTATGGTGGGCCTCTAGAGTTCTAGTCATCTTTCTTCCTCTTCCACCAAATGTTGGCCTGATCCACACGTCTTCCAGCCTAATTAGCTTTGTTTTTGAAAGCTGAAGTTTCTTCTAAGTCACCAATGTAGATTTCTCTACCTTTTCAGACTATTTCATTGCTACAAATTGTCTCTTGGATTTAATCATCTGTACCACATGGTTGATGTGCTTTGAATACATAAATACTGCTAGGGAATTTCAATGTTGCCATTGTAGTTGGTATTAAAGCTGGTACCTGCAACATGAAGAGTGATTATGATTCCTCTTCTACATTAGAGGGTTCATATCCTTGGTCTGACTCTTTTGAATTATCAGAATCAAAATCACAAGCTTCCATATTAAAAAATTCCTAACCAACATCTTCAATAAATTTATTTGGACCATCAATAATAGTCTTCAAACTTGGCCGCTAGTACAAGTGCATTCTACTTTCATAATACTTTATAACCATGGAGTTCAGCCATTCCTTGATGCCATCAAGTGAAGATTAAGGAATGGCGTCAATTCAAAGTACATCCCACTTGAAATATTTGAAAGCAATAGCCATATCAAATTACTTTTGCCCAAGTCCTACTCTCTCAAGGTTAACAATCTTAATCTCACTAATAGCGATTACTAAGAAAGGTAATTCCACCAACTCTACCAAATAGTTTACCATAGGAACAATAAAAGCAGAGGCTTTGAAAGGAACTCTATGAAAACCAAGCTCTCTAAATGGTATATCAAAATCTAGTTCAAAATCTTTTAGATGAGGCTGCTCCCATAGCTCTCTTACTCGCTTGACAAATCCTTGAAACTCTGTATTGATTTTATTTTTCCTGTCCCTCTCTTGTTGTTCTTCCTCAATTTCATCAAGATCATACATTGACCTTCTTGCCCCTCCTACATTTTGGACCACATCCATTACCTCCACATAAAACTGGACATCCTTGGTCTTCTTGGTTCCCACGCCTTGATATGGTTATGCAAATGAAAATGAAGCAAAGTAATCATCTCCATCTCCGCTGGTTGGAAGAATGCATGCTTAATATTTAGATACATGATATCAGCTCTCTCTTCTACTCTCATGGTTGAATACCAAAATCTAGTATGGTGGGCCTCCAGAGTTCTAGTCATCTTTCTTCCTCTCCCACCAAATGTTGGCCCGATCCACACGTCTGCCAGCCTAATTGACTTTGTTTTTGAAAGCTGAAGTTTCTCCTAAGTCACCAGTATAGCTCTCTCTGCCTTTTCAGACTCTTTCAAGGTTAACAATCTTAATCTCACTAATAGTGCATTTAAAACCATATTCAAAGGTTTTCCTTCAAAAGGCTACAAATTCAAATATTGACTTAAATAGCCTTCAAGAGGCTTTAAATAGCCTTTACAAATGATTCTACATCTTTCCAATCGTGCCTAACTATTCTTTTTGTAACTAACATGACTTATTACATTATAAATCAATTATGGATGTGTTATGACCTTATTCAATTGACAAAACACAAAACTAACTTAAAAGACTTCCGTGAACCAAATTTGCTCAATAACCTTGGTGCCCCTGCACCAAATTTCAATATTTCAGTAGATGTCATTACAAGTAAATCTCATTACGATGCCTTACGTACTCTGTTGTCACAGATATTTTACAACATCACTCATACATTTGAGATTCTCTTATAATCTCTACATCATAGGTTCTCATTTAGAGGTTAACTTCAAATGAGTAACTTGAGATTCCCTCGCAAATCTTCACACACTCTTTTATAATGGCTTCAAATCCGAATTGAGATTTGTCAAGATCATCAAAATAAGGATGTCGCATTGCTTTTTTGGCTGAGATTATCTTCGATGGCTCAAAAATCAGCATTTTCTGCAAGGAGAGACCAATCAATTTTTACTAGTTTAGTTACAGATATGAAAAGTAAGAATAAAAAGAAATAACTCATCCAAAATGGAAATGAAATAAAAATAGATGGAAGGCACTTACAGATAGGCATGGAAGTCTCTCAACTTAGTCACTCTTGGCCATGCATCTTCACTAGGAGTTCCAAGATACCTATTGCACACAACACCTCTCATGAATAAAATATCTTGAAATTCGAGATGCTCTTATAATGTCTACATCATAGGTGCTCATGATAAGGTTAACTTCAAATGAATAACTTGAAATTCCCTCACCGAGCTTCGCACACACTTTTGTAATGGCTTATTTAATCATAATTGAGATTTGTCAAGATCATCAAAATAGGGATGTTGCATTGCTTTTCTGCCTGAGATTCTCTTGGATGGCTCATAAATCTGCATTTTCTACAAGGGGACACCAATCAATGTTTACTGGGTTATTTACAGATACGCAAAGTAAAATAAGATGATAGCATTGGCATCAAACAAATTAACATGGATACAAATATAAATTAATAAGAACCATTGTGCATATACTTACAAATTAATCCAATGAACCATTCAGGTCTACTCTACTCTTTATTGTGTCAAGTATTGCCTCATGGTTAGACTCACAGACCTTCCACAAGGTCTTGTTCAAAGGTCTACCCCCATATTTGGTCAAACAAATATTGGATGCCACAACAAGGTTTGAGTAATGAAGAATCTTACGATGCGTGTCAAAGTCCTGAAACAACCAATGTTTAAAACTCTTATGCGGGTACCTTCTAAGCCACGTTCTAGTAACAACAATTGAGCTTGTAGGGTATTCAATGTTTTCTCCATCTATAACTGGGCCTTCGAATTTTTTTTTGGCCTCAACAAAATGACACAAGTAATAGTCTATTCCCTCTTCGTTCTCTTCATCTACAATAACTGCATAAACATTCCCTACGTTGATATGTGTGGCATATCTCTTAAAATTAGTCAACATTACAAATACAATACAAAGTAAGATAACAATATGGAATTTCAAAAACTAAGCAAGTAGATATATTACCTGGTTGAACTAGATCTGATACATGGTCAAAGTCGACCGATGATTCCATTTGTGTTAGTTCCAATGCCGTCGGAGGGTGATACATGTGAAGTGGGCTAAGAGAACTTGTCAACCATTTTTCAACCCACTCCCTTGACTCACAATCATTCCAGGCTTGCATTGTACATGAAGAACAAAATCATGCCATCTTATGTGTATTGATACTCCATGAACCTAAATTTGAGCTAAGGAAAGAGTGTAGCTCACTCGATCCTATTAGTTTACAACAATCCTCATATGGTGCAATGTTAGTATCATCCATCAACCAAAAAAATCTATGAACTGTAGACATACCTTCATTAGCTGGACCCATCAAAGCATTACACTAATCGATGATTGATCTTGCATCTGTCAACTTTGCACTGTCTTTATACTTTACTTCTTCTCATGCTAATGCTCTTTTCACGCATGCTCTTGCACCATCATGCTCCCCCTTTCCATGACAAGCCTCACAAAAGTTCCACATATGTTGAACACTTGTAGTGAGATGCATCATGCACAACCAATAGAACATGTGCGCGTTCTTGAATTGTGTTGCATAGTTATCCGACCATATTATATGCTGACCGTATGTTATGCCCCTCCAAGCCAAATCACTGTAGAACATCTGGAAGCAACCTTGCACAAACTCTAGAGAATGTGTACGATCATCACTAATATAAAATTGATACTCCCTCAATACCTTCCTTTGGTCCTCTGTAATATCAGCTGCATGAATGAATGCTATGTGCACAAATATAGAAACCTGTGTGGAGTTGTAATATTGTGACTGCACCTCACATTGTGGTTGTAGAGTGTAGTTCTTTGCAAAGTCAACCATTGATACTATGATGCCAACTAGAAAGGTGTCCTTGAATAGCTTGAATTGTGTGTCCAACCATCAGGCTCTATGGGTATGCCTTGCATACTCATACACTAGATTCTCACAAAACATGGACATAAACTGATACACTGGAATCTTCTCAATAACCAAATCACACCTTTTTTCTTGAGACCCATCTTTTGTAGCGTATGCCACTATTTTATACTTCCCAAAATCTACTAGTTTATGTCCCACCTCATCTATACTTTCCATATGTTGACATACTGGCATTCATTGCAAGCCACCGCAACACTCACATGAAACATCCAAGCATGTTGTCCTATAGAATATTTGGCCATCCTCTATTTGACATAAATTTTTTGATAAGAACTCTCTTGAATACTTTGGTGGGGCTTCTATGCCACAATCCTGCAAAACATCGTTAGTATGCAAATCTAAACATATAGAATGATAAACATCATAATGGTTAGAGAATTCAATATGTTGTCTACAACAACAAGTAGTGCATGTGTGACTTATCTTGACATAAAAAGGTTTAAGAATTTCAAAAAATATTTGAGAAATACTAATTTGAGGATAATCATTTTGAAATTTACAAAAAAATTGGGTTTGAGTCGTATCTAAAAAATGCTTTGGATGTGGCTCATGGTTCCGACTACCGATTCTCCTTCTTATGACATCCCTTTGATTCAGAGATGGCCTTGTATTATTCTTCCAATACTCCTCAATTATTATTCTCAATCCTTCAACAACTTTTCTATCTTTATGTGGTAGTCTTCGCAAGAATTCCCATAATTCATTTGAATCGGTGCCCTTAATTCTTTGCCACCTTTGAACGGATTTTCATAAAGTTTTTCTACTAATTCCCATTTGTTCACTTGTTTTTTTAATGAGACGAGATCTCTTTATTTGATAGCTTACCAAAGTCGATGTAATGACACATCGGGTGACATTACTATCCTTTGAGCGTGAGGTCTTACCCACACTCTCATAAGCATCCATTAGATTCTTCACAATAGTGTTTTCACTTGATGCATTTGATGTTCTCAACCCAAGAGTCTTCATGATGTTTCTGTACTTTAAACCCTGCATCATTTGAACAAATAGTTGACATATTGCAGTCTCATTTATCATTTCAAAGAATATTTTCCAAATCTTATCAGCATATCTTCTACAAGTGTGTTCTGGAATCTTACCTTACATGTGCTACAAAATATTCTCATCAATATTAATAAAAAACTTTGGCTTTCTACGCAAAATTCTAGGTGGTGTTCTCCTCGGTACATACATATCAACATTAGAAATTTCATGAATATTTAATTGAGGTGGGATAGATTACGTACCTTTGATTGAGGGTGGAGTATATTACATACCTTGATCTTCATGTGGGGATGATGGCATACCTTCTTCGTCAAATCCAAGTGATGATGTACTCTCAACTTGAGATGTGATGGATGGTGTCCAATCATATTCACTTGTGGTAGATGGTGTCCCTCCATATTCTCTTGTACTTAATGGTGTCCCTTCATATTCACTTGCAATAGAGGGTGTGTCTCAAACTATGGTATTTGCATCTATCCTAGCACGACTCTTTCGCATCCGTTCCTTTTGTGTTGCCAATTTCTTTTCTCTTTTTGACGGTTGAGGTTCCTCTTCAATTGGCTTGTTTTTGTCAATCGTTTCCAATTTATTCCTTTCATGATATGTCACCACCCGTTCTCTCTCTTTTGATTTGAAGGTTTCATACTCTTCCTCTGTTATTTTCTTCCTTGTTCGTTTCTTCGGCATGGCAGATAATTTTACCTGTAGCATGGTAATGAGACGAATATTAGTTCCTCAAAAATGTATCTATTAAAATAAATGAAATATATATGTCATTCAAGGCTTCATAAATAGACAACATAGGTGATGAGGTAGCTTTACTGATGAGGTAATTTAGAAATATAGATGAAAACCAAAATAGTTTAAATAGGTAGTAGAATTTTCAAAATGTGCAAAAAGTGCCAACTTGTGAAATTAACAAAAAGTGAAGGGTTTGATGTAGACTTGGGAGCCTCAATCACAACCAATTTGACAACATGCCTTTAAGAGGCATCTAACAAGATTAATATGACCTATTTTAATAAACCAAACAACCCTCAAAGCTTGACAATCATCAGAAGTTAGATTTCACACTTTCACCCCTTGAACCCTAGTAGTAGTGGAAACTCAGTTTTTTCCCAATAACTCAAATATTCTCCAAAACACCAGAAAAAATATTCATGGTTTTAGACACCCATTTAAAAGTTATTACACATATCTCAATTTAAAGTACAAGTCCTTTGGACGAAATCCCCAAAAACACCCCTTCTAGGTTGACCTAATTATGTTGATTAGGCCTAATTTCCAAAGCAACATGCCCTCAAACTTATCACAGGACCTCGAAACCTTGGGGAAACATTTCTTAGGTTCCCAAACCTCCAAAACCACAACTAGATTCCTCTGGTATGGACAAATTCATGCCAAACCTGAAAACCCTTGTTTTATGCACTATTCAAGAGGGTTTATTGAATATGCTACTTCCACAACCTCCCAAACTTTAAAACCAACTTGATAAAAGGAAATTAACCCTGCACATGCCTAAAAGTTCAAAACATCATGACCTCCCATAGAGATTCTTCCAAACCCTAGGCCTAAGCCCTCATTCACATGCATTTTTGTTCACAAAACTCACTGTAGCAGTAGGTTTATTACTCCTATTTCTTTCCTAGCACTCAAATCATGCATCCTACACTTAAATCAAACATGATAGGGTCCCTTACATGAGTTACAGGTCAAGAAAATACATGAAAACACAAAAAATTGTTGCTAAACTTGAGATTTCAATGTATTTTCTTCACAAAAACTCCAAATCAAACTTACATTCCATGTCTACATGCCATTTAAAGGCTTCTTCTTCACATCCCACCGACCAACTACCTTGCAACTGAATTTCAAACCCTTAATGACTATTGAAGGCCAAGTTTACATCATTTACACATGATATAACAACAATATTACTCATATTGTAAGTTTGCACCCCTAACACCTATAACTCACTAAAACCCACACCAATGGCTTGAAATGAGCCTTATTACATCCAAAAAACACTAATCTTGCACACTTTACATGTAAATTCAAAAACTTGCCTTCAAAGGCTACAAAGATACTTTAGTGCAAGATCACCATTTTTCACATTTTAACACCTAAACTCAAAAACTCAACCTAAGGCATGCTTAGTGGTCTTGATTGACCTTATTCAAAACAAAAAATGCTCAAAGACTCATCCACCTACCTATTAACCTCCTAATTACCATCAAATGATCAAATAAGGAGGATGAGGTGTAGGTGCTCTTGCACCAGGGTTGTAAAAGTGTATTAAAGAGGGAGACCAACGGTCACCTCTTTCAAATGTTAGTTTTCTAAGTTGAAGTGGTTTGTTTTAGGAGGGAAACATTATCAAAGGTCATGAGAAACTTGAATGGAGGATGATCCTTGGATTGGGTGTCAAACCAAATGAGGAAATGTTGAGATTTCTTTAAGAAAAATGAGGTTTTGGTTAGTGAAATTGAGTTTTTGAGTTGGGAAGTGTTATTTTATGTTAGATTGAGCATGATCAGGGTATTTTATACTTTTTTGAATAGTTTTCAAGTTTTGGAGTGTTTGGCAAGTGCTACTTTCAATAAAACCTAGGGTTTCTAAGCCTAGGGAGAGGGTTTTATGGTTTGGGTGGTAAATGATTGAATGTCTGCAATCTAACACTATAATTTGAAGTTTTGAAAGATATAAAGTGCTTCCCCAAGGTTTCAAGAGATTTGGACAAGTTTTGAAGGTGGTCCCTTTGTAAAAGTAGGCTAATTTGGGCTCTTAAAAGCATAGAAAACCTTATTTGTGTAGTTTGCTACAAAATAAGCATTGGAGATTGTTGAATATGTTGAAAGGCTCTGTAATGGGTCCCTGATGTGTGTTGTGTTTTGAGTTGAAAGGTTGTGTGAGTGGAATTATACCCAATTGAATGACTTTGATATGCTACAATGAACAGTGTGAATATGTTGAATGAAGAGGTCCTGATGAAAATGTAAATTGAAAATTTTGTTTGCAGATTGCAGTTGTGTGTTTGTGTGTTGCAGGCCTTCCCCTACTACATTAGGAGTATATTCCAATTTTTTAGAAACATGTATGGAAAATTTGGTAGCATAGACAAGGCAATCAACTAGTTTGTATAACTATTTGACAAAATACCTCAATGAGATGTGGTTTAAAAATGTAATTGGAAAGTGTATAGAATAGTGCAAACAATGATCAACATGGAATATGCAAAACAACAAAAATGAAAGCAAGCCATAATAGAATGAAAAAAAATGTACAAAGACTTCACATACCTAAAAAACTAGAGTTTCAAATGGAGGAGTTCTACCCAATTATGTAGCCTTTGGTTCTTCTTTCCTCAAACTCCTCAACAATTTGACTTTTTCAAAAGCTTGTTCCCCTCCAAATGTTAATTGTATATAATTTATCACTAGAATTCAAAATTGAATTGATATTATATGTCTTTGAACGTGAAAACTTTGCTATTTCATGCAAAGGTGGTGGAATCTAAAAATCATGCATGGACACTTCACTCAATCAAAAAGCTACTTTTTGTCGGAGCATGTGCAAAACCAGGAGAATGTGGGCCGACATCACGGGTATATTGTGTTTTTCACCATTTTTAGTGCAAGCTATAATGTGCTCAAGTTATCACACGAGCGCATTATCTCTTCCTAGAATGGCTATGTCTCTACTTCTTAAAAACGTGCTCGCGTTATCATAAAGTTGGCTTTTTTT